>JAOYSI010068418.1:0-22603 GCA_025775065.1 Hiodon alosoides
CTTAAAATCAGCCCGTTGCCTTATTGGCAGCCAATGTAATGAAGCCAACACTGGTGTGATGTGATCATATTTCTTACATATTTCTACTTCACCTCTGTAAAGAAGGCTTTATATATATATATATATATATATGTTAGGGCTGTCAAAGTTAACGCGTGCGATTAACTTCAAATGCTTAGCGCCGTTAATTTAAAACAAAAGTTTTAGTTGACGCCGGCAGCAGTAGTAAGAGGGCTAGCAATGGACAGCAGCAGCCTACTCTTTTAGAGTTTCTGCGCAGGAGGCAAATGGACAAGTCAACGAGCAACAAGATAACAATAGTGAATTTTTTTGATATAGATTATTTTGTGTTTCTTTCCATTACAAAAAAAAAATATATATATATATATATATTTTTTTTTTTATTATTATTTTTTTTTTCTACATCATCATCACAATTACGACAACTATCACTCAGGCTAGTTGGAATCAATATTTGATTCCAAAGGAAAATCTAATCATGTCACAATACCAGAATTCAATTCTAAATTAACAGCTACTTTCTTAATTGTCAGGGATAAATAGTTGTCTCTAATCTCCCATTAAAGGAAACCAACTGAATTAAGGCTCTCAAGGGTCAACATGATAGACCCCTGGTCTGACACACTCTGGGCAGTGTTAACATGCAATACCATGCAATATTTGTTTATTTAAGCATGAATATTCAAAGTAATTTTATTCTTTTTGGACCAGTAACCATTTTTCATTAACATTAAACAGGCCATGTGGACCAACGGCCTACTAATTATGCAAGCATAGAACATTTTTGTGGCATGAATTTCATCGTCAGTTGGAGGAGAGTCACTTCCTTTCCGAGCCAAATGAACCCTGCCGATTTACACCTACCCCAGTCCGCTCTACCAATTGAGTGCCGCACCTGTGGTCCCCAGGTCACAATCTGCCAATTACGTCATCTGGATTTGAACCAATTCTGCTAAATTCCAACTCATAGGGCTCAATCTATGCTATGAGTATTTTGCTCTGGTTTATTGGATATTACTATTCTGCTTTATTTTTAGATTTGTTGAGAAAATTGAACACTAATCTAGTCTAATCTAACGTTTTACTGAGGGTTGTGACTGTCCTCTGCTCCCCAGTGACCCCAATCAGCCTGTACCACAGGACACCAAATTCATCCACACCAAGCCAAACCGCTTCGAGGAGGTGGCCTGGACCCGTTACAACCAGAAGGACCAGCTGTACCTTCACATTGGCCTGAAGCCCCGGGTCAAGGAGCACTATCGGGCAAACAAGGTCAACCTATGGCTGGAGTTGGTCCCTCACCTCCACAGTCTGGATGTCACGCAGATCGTCTCCACCACCACCAAAGTCCCCCCATTGGAGGTCACCCCCCGGACACCAAAGAAGAGCCCCGTGGCCACCAGGCGACCCAGCCCAACCCCCTTCCCTACCGAGAACCAGGACGACCACCACCAGCTGGAGCGTCCATTCCTGGTGGACAAGCGGGACTACTCCACGGAGCTGAGCGTCACCATCGCGGTGGGCGCCTCCCTCCTCTTCCTCAACATCCTGGCCTTCGCCGCCCTCTACTACAAGAAGGACAAGAGGAGGCAGAACGTGCACCAGCGCTGCAGCCCCCAGCGCACTGCCATCAATGACCTAGCCCACACCCAGGAGGAGGAGATCATGTCCATGCAGATGAAGCACACTGACCTGGACCACCAGTGCGAGGGGCTCCATCCCCATGAGGTGGTTCTTAGAACTGCCTGCCCACCCGACTACACTTTGGCAATGAGGAGGTCCCCGGATGACATCCCCCTCATGACCCCCAACACCATCACCATGATCCCCAACAGCATCCCAGGGATACAGTCCCTGCAGGCCTATAACGCATTCCCCAGCGGACAGAACAACACCTTGCCCCACCCCCATTCACATTCAACTACCAGAGTATAGCCAGTGGGTGGAAAACCACTAAAAGGCATAAAAATGATTCTCTGTGAATTGTAGTCATGGGAATCTAGGCATCTTGGACAGCGGCAGTTGAAAGGGAAAAATATCAATTTCATAAAAAGAAATTTTCAATTAGATGGAAAACATCTCTTTTATATGACAACAGGAACAAAAAGGAAGTCAATTTTCTGTTGGCAGATATGGCACTTGGGGACTTTCAGAATAACTGATTTATGCAGCTGTTCCAGTCGCAGAACAGAGAGAGGGAAATAGACAATGTTTGGTAAATCCAGCAGATTCATCGGTATGTATCCAATAAGGTCTCTTTCCGTAGCCAAAGGAAGATGGCGCTGGTTGGATTTTGGCATGTTACACTTCGTTAAAGTAAATAAAGAACATCTAAACTGGTGTTAAATGAAAGACTCATTGGAAACTTTTTGAAATATGCACAAAAGAGACGTTCGCAAGATATGTCTCGGTTTTTTTTTCTCGTCATTGTTTTTCTTTTCGAGAACTGTTTTATTCAGTAGAACCTATTTACATACCAAGATGTGTACACAAAGCACCGATGCTGTTTAAACCCTAATGGGGTACCAATACTGCAATCTGCCAGCAGAACAAATGGGAAAAACAACACTCTGGCAGCGCTTCGTCACATAAGTGCTGGCGGACAGGGGGACTGGATATTTTTAGCACGATGTGCATGACAATTTATCTGCTTGGTGGCTGTTCTGCTGATTAAGTTGTAATTAAAATAATTTTCATCCCCATTGGATTTGTTCGACGACATATTTCTCCGATTGGCTGCCAGCCTGCAGAGGTGTCAACGAAATGCAGGAAGGCGGGGGAGGGGTGGGAGTGTTACACTGGTTACATGAGTACACTATGAGATAGTGGGACTAGTTTCTGTACAATGTGTGTTGATAAAATGTTTTACTAGTGCTCAAAAAGACACTCCTTGTTCTGCATCCCAGAGCAGGGTGTTTGTTGTATTCTTTTATGTTTTTTATTTTATTTGACATTTTTATCAATTTTATTCTCATCTCTCGCTGTTCAGTCCACTTCATCATTAAGGTGGCAAATCAAGTCATTTCCTGTGATATTTTATCTCTATCTCTCTGTTTTTACATTTTTTAATAGGTTGTCAACATAATGAATGGTGAAAGTATGGAAGGGATTTACCCAATTTTCCATTGAAGCTACAGGATTTTTTCATTAACAAAAGCCCTGTAACACTATTTAAAGATGAATGGGTGTGGGTGTGGGTGTGCTGGCTCAGAAAGACGGAGTGCACTCTCGACCATGAGTTGGCACAGCGTGGGGTCTCAGGGCTGAGTCTCAGCTGAGCAACTTCCCAGAGTATTAGTTTGTATTAGTATTAGAAACATGACTCCTGCTGCAGCACGACAGTTCCACACGGTGGCTTCTCGCACCCTCGCCACCACTTCCTGTCCTCTCCTGTGGTTTAGACATTTTTCTGCTTGCGCTCCCCATGATGCCACTCCAAGTCACATTACCTGATCCATCAGTAGCGCTTTCACTAATATTGTGTTTCAGAGGCTCTCATCTGCTCTGTCTTGAGGTTATAAACATGCTACTCGCACACCCACACGTCGGTGGACGAGGTCTGGAGAGAAAGTTACGGAGAGGAAAATCCAAACCTGCATAGACATAAAACACACACAAAGAGAGCTTGGCAAAACCTTTTACTTTTACGTGACCATCGGCCAAATGACTGACAAGAAGCCGTGGAGCCCGTGGTATTAGCTGAAATCCAAAGCGTTGTCTTTAGCCAATGAGAAGTTATATGTCTGGAACTGTAATGGAAAAAAGTAATGCATTGTAAATTGAATTAAAGATTGATCAGTGAAATCAGGAAAAAAAGTCTTGTAGTTCCGGCACTAGCATGAGCAATAATGAAGTGATTGGTGTATTTGCTGTATGCGACAGGAATCTGAAGAATGCCTTAGGGAGGGTTGAGTTTGAGACCGCTGGCTAGCTGGAGGCATGGCGGGTGCATGGAAAACGAGGCCCACTCCTGTGCCAACAGAAAACAATCGCAGACAACTTCAGCCCTATCCTCCCGATCCCCGCCGTTTGGTTAGCAGAAGAATGAATATGCAGTGCTTTGTTTCATGTTCCTTCTCAGCTGCGCTTCCTTAAACATCACAACCAAAGCTGAAGGTGCTCTTGGAGATGCCATGGGGAGCGTTTTCATTTATTTTCCAGACGCCACGTGTCAAACTGAGAATAGGTATTTACTGCCTCTGACATACTTTAAACAGTCAAAATCTGCTGAAAACATTGGGATGCTAATGAATGTAATGCAAAGAGTGCCATGTTTAAACCAGTCAGTATAATCATTTTTATTTTTGTTTAAAAAAATTATTATAAACCCAAAATTAACATTCAAAATGTTGTGCCTCCTTCAGGTACACAGATTGATGTAGAAATACTCTGTGACCTATAAGTCCCTAAATTTATCCACAACCATAATTCAGTCATAAACCTTTTCCTTAATATAAATGCACAAATGTGTGCTAACGTAACAATTATGTATGTAATTACTGTGCGTTCTCATTGTGCTTACTCCCATGTAGAGTATGAGTTGTGCTTCTCTAGGACTGCTGGAGTCAGTAAAAGGCTGATGGAATTTAACCATTCCCACATCAACATCTACGGCATACTAAGGAATTTAGCATTTTTTATACATATAGATGGATCTTCAATATGTCTGCCTTGGTTTTACCAATACGGCTCATTCAGTAGTACTGGACTGTATTTTTCATTCACTGTTGTGCTACTTTTGTACTTTTAAAACCCCGCTGGTGCCAGGGTGCTCTCAACACCATCAGTCTTTCATCTGAGCAGTATTTCATCAAAGCCTTTTCAAATATGCATATGATATTTTTTGCAGTCATTTGTTCGAAGTTTAATGTGTGTTGCTGTGAGTAAAAATGACCCTTATTTGATCAGTGGTAACAACCAGAGGGACAACTGCAAATGTAGTCCTGTTTTTCCTTTCTTTATAGGAAACATGAGACTTAAAGACCGCTAGTTAATAAATATCATCATCAAACTTACACTTAAGTATTGTGAACCATTTGAATACTTAGTATATTTTCTAGATGTAATAAATACAACAAAAATTACTAAAATACATCTAATCAATTGGTTTTGTTCTGTCATTATATTGTTGATCTTCTGGCTTTATTGCACATTGCTGTGGCTTTCTCAAAATTTGATGTACCAGAAATGTGATTGCTTTCCAATGGAGAGGGACTGGTATTTTCTCATTATTTCTAAGGATATAAAATACCAGCAGGTGTGTCTGTGTGTGTGATGTTTTGTGTATGTGTGTGAATACATGGTTACATCTCTGAAAAAGCTGCCCCAATATTTATGAAGACAACAATCATACAAAGCCTTTTTGGCATTAGTTTTAGTTTTTCTTACTGTTAAATACATTACACTTAGCATTTTTGAAAGAGCAGTTGTTGCAATGTACTAAGATTTCTGTGAATTACGTTTTTCATCCCAGAGATGACTAAACTCCTGGTGCTGCATCATGTTTTGTTATAAGGGGTTGCAGGCGCCACGTACTATTAAGGTGAAGTGTTAAAGTTTTAGGGGTTAAGAACTGCCGTCATCTGCTCACATGTAACAAAACCCACACACAGAAAAGGATCATGGCAAAAGATTCAGGCTCAGAAGGGTTTCCTGGCTGCACCTGCAACCTCCTTCTCCTGCTGTAGATTCACACAACTTGCATTTTAATACAGCTTCGACGCAGCTGACAGAGCCCCCCAACCCCCGCCCTGATATAATTTCTTCATTAATATAGTTTCTATAGAAGCTCAACACAAAGAGGGGGAGACACGAAGCGGTCGAATGTTGGGACTGCTTTATCGATGCTATGGAAATTGCGCTATAAAATAGATTAATCTTATTTAGTAAGAGCTTCCATATACAGTATATTGGATTAAGAGTATCCAATCATTCATATCCATATCATTGTTGTCAGACAGTAGAATTCTTAATTTGACTGCTCAAATATCGTATCATATTATCTCAGTGATAAACTGTTTTAGTAACAATGCATTTCACGTTGCCCTTCTGTCTGAGACTACTTTATACATTCTGTAGGCAGCTGATTTACACAGTAACAAGCAGACTTGGTTTGAACCTGATGAAGGGGAAACTACAAAGATTCACTGCTGAAGATCTATGTAAGACTTTTTTGGTTTTATCTTACTGTTTCATTATGTTACATTTTGAAACATTAAACACTTTTAGTTTGTCATTTACATTTCTGTCTTAATACATTTTTTTTCTGTTTGCAACGATTTTATAGCCTTAAATATTCGCTGTGTATTTAAGCAATGTTTTATGAATAAAGTTGGTATATTACTGTTTTACCTGGTATGTTAATATTTTGTCAAACTGACTAAATATCCTGTCCAAGTGCGATGTAATATTCTTTCTAACAGGAAAAACAAGCTGTTGTACATGACATACGGACCATTGTACATTAGTTATGGCACTAGCTCATGGACACCTTTCCCAGCATGCTCCAGCTCAAATTACTCAAGGCTTAGTCGTGCATTAACGTTTTAACAGTCAAATACTAATAACAACTCTGCGGCACTTCTAAAGGAAACATGAGAGAAACACGTGGTTCCGTTTAAACTGTATTTCATAGTCAGTAAAGGAATATATATAATTTCTATATATTCTTAGAAAGCGTGCATTCACTTTGTAAACCTGTTCATAACTTTAAATATTAATTTATGTCATTGTTTTTCTTTTGGGAAAAAAACAGGCACCCTCATTTAATTTGTTTGTATGGCTGGATTGACTCCAGTGTTTCAGTGACTGTGTTTGGACATCCATGGCTTTCATGACAGTTTTTAATATCATTAATAAATATGATCATATTTTTTAATTTGTTGGGGCAGCTGTCTTCCTGTATTCTGTTCTACCCCCATGCCTCCTATATCACCACGGTAGGTCTGCACAACAAATTCACGGCTGCTGTGACCTGTGTGCCTGGGCCTATTTCACTTTAGTTTCTTCTTACATTTTGTTGGCCCACTATCTCTGTTTTACTAATGAGCTGAATGGTCTCAGTGCTTCAGACATTGTGGCGTCCTGGTGAAGTAATTCACTCACAAATTTACATTAATGCATAGCAAAACTTTCAATGGTGGTATAGAAATAGCCTTTGTCTGGAAGGGAATTGAGATTTCTGTTTTTCCCTGGCCATTACTGAAATTGAATTTGCTTTGTTTTCAACTCTCTTTGACCCCCACTAAATGACCATTGCCATCATGTTACACATAGCCCTTAAAGACTCGTGGTTTTGGATTAAAAAGTGTTACTTCTCGAGAAGGAACTAATTCCTTTTTTCACTCATTTAATATCATGTAGAAATAATAATCTCCTCTAATCTGAATTACAATTCACAAGCTGCAGACAAAAAAACAAAACAAAAAAAGTAAAAATTTTCAGCTTTAGGTAGAAAGAATTAAAGAGTAAAATATAATTTCCCATATTGCAACAGCTCTTTATCTGCTACTGTGTTTATTTATTTATTATTTTTTGCTGTTAAATGTGCATCTTACATGTAAATGCATTATTTGTTACTTTGAATGCAATGACTAAGAATGCTGCTTACTTCATACACACAAATACACTCTGCAGCTTCCTCTTTCTATAGTATGTGTTTACCTCATAGTTTACCTTTTTAAAATATCTTATTGCTCAAAGAAAGGATATTTGACGGAAACAATTTCAAACAACAGAATCTAGATTTATTCAGTCACAGCAAACACAATGAGAGGGCTGGCTGGGTGGACATTGGGTTGAGAGGTCAGTTAAGGACTCTGATTGGGTGTTTGAGATATTGCCACTATCCAACCACTCGGGAAACACTGACATCATTTCAATTACTCACAAGCCCTCCTGACAGTGTGGAGACAATGCTAGAAGCGACTGGGCATCTACCTGAACCACAATACTCAGCGCTTCTTCTCTAGACTTAGGGTTTTCTCAGTTTGTCCATCATGCATTGGCTGTCATAGGCTGCAGAAAGATACAGTTACATGAGTTTTCCACTCTTCCTGTCCCATAGCTACAATGGTCATAAGATTGCCAGTGCTGTTCTTCTTGGTCCTTGATTTGATGGCCATCAGGGAGGTTAATCCTACCTTGAGCAGGAGAAATACACCAGTGTACTTAATTTAGAAGGATCAATTTTTAGATCAGTGCTCAATGACTACAGATGACTTAATCACTGCTACTAAACTAGGCCCAGTTCATAATATGACCTATAATCCTCACAATAAGAGAAACCTGAGAAGGCATCACAAAATTTTACACAAAAATATACATTTCCACCCAAAGCACCAGAAGTTTGTTTTTTTCTCCATTGTTTAGCAGGCACTCCTACCCAATGTACTTAGTCTACAAAGTCTGTTTCCACTATTTTGATGAGGCTGTTTTTTTCCTCTTGGGCTGTAAAGTCCAGTTACTGAGGCGTGGAACCTCAAAAAACAAGCCCACCCAGGGCCATATCATCCGTTTTATCCCCTGCCATCATGGTGATTTGTGTCTTCAGGTGGGGACCCATGGAAATATAGATGAACCATCTTTTTCAGCCATCAGCCGGGCCCACTTCTCAGCTCCAGCTCATAACAGATGACACCACTGGTTGGATTTATTATCGGGGGGCGGGGGAGAGGGGCGCCTTGCTGCCTCAGGTAATGGAGAACAATGAGCCGTCCTAGCGCTGACGCTTCTGGGTGATGCATGCCTTGGACAGGACTACATTATCCCTTTATTATTTAGAGTGCAGGCTCTTAGTTTGGTCACTTCTCAAGCAGTGTCATCTGTGTAGCAGGAGACCATGTACAGGTTAGATAGTTGGTGAGTAAAATGTTAATACTGTAAATAATTGTATTTTATATAACTTATATTCAAAAGTAAGTAGACAAGGAAAGGCAGGCCAATCACTGAATAAAATTAACTAAAATATTCTGGAAGAGTTATTTTCAGAGTGAAAGGTTTTAAAAGTTTATCATGAACTAAATGGTAATACTTTACCAAACCTAACACCCTTGCTGTAGATTTGAAATCACTCCATGTCTGGAACCAGGTGCCTAATTTTTTGGAGAAGTGGTGGGGCAAATCCTACAAATTAATGACCTTAAACTAAATAATTAACTGATGTTTTTAGTCATGGAAGGCCTGTACTTAGCTCCCATTTGGCCGTGTATTCTATATCTGAACCACCCAAATCAAGTGGTCGCAGACCTGATCTGTACTGGCTGCCACATATATCACTGAATCACACAACAATTTGATCTGTGATAAAAGAAGGAGCGGGCAGAGCGAACTGCTGCACTAAAAAAAAATTAGCAATGTAGTTTTGCTGCACTGTGGGTGGCTATGTGTAATGGTTTGGAGTAAGTTTGTGCTGTGGTGTTCAGTTAGTTGGTGTTGTGGCTTTGGGTCAGCCTGTGATGTGCACTCTCAGAGCCACTGGAATACAGTTAATTTAGAGCGTACAGCTAGTTTTAGTTATTGTTTGGGTTTTGCACTTCATGTTCAACGTAAGGTCCCTAATTTCCGTAAAGTTCCAGTGGTGGGAACCCATCACAACACGTTAGTTAGGTTTATGTTTTAAAGAAACATGGCAGACATTTGAAAACCTCTACACGTAACTTGTGTGACATTAATCGTAATGCTGTGATTTTACTTTACGTACTACCTCACACTAGAGTTCCATGTAGCATGTTACTTGAAGGGTATTGTGGACAAAGTTCGTGCTTTAGTGCTCACAAACACATCCGCACTCGTTTACAGCTGTGCTAAATATCTCACAAGGCTTAAGGCATCATCAATGGAAGGCCCTGAGGCTCTGACCAACATCATCAATGGAAGGCTCTGAGCACATGACAATGTTATAGGATAGCAATGATATTTTTTAAGTGTCTTTCCTTCCCTTTAAAATGTTAACCTCATAACTGATTAAGGGTAATTCTGGTCTATTATTTGTCTCTTCTGGTAGCACATGAAAAAAAAAAAAAACACTTTGTAATCGTCCTTCTCTTCTTACTACCTGCACTTTTAAATTAAGTATTTGCCTTCTATTCTTTCTCACAGGTAATCCACTTTTTATCTCAGATGTTTAAGTTTAAGTCTCTCTCTCTCTCTCTCTCTCTCTCTTTCTCTCTCTTTCTCTTGCAGCCTTTATTTGAAATCAGCTATCTTTCTATCCAGAAAGAGGTGCGGCCAGGTGCAGGTCCTAACCATAAAATGCCCTACTTTTATATCAAGCTGCTTTAACGGCTATAAATATTTATTTCAGAGGAGTGAAGGCATTTTCCCGTTTTACTGCTGCCTTCCAGATCCCATCCAGACCCCATGGGGTTGATCTATCCTCTGCTGTTAGGGAAAGTGGATCTTGCTGTGCCCATCCTACAACACAGTTCACAGGTCACCACCCTCTTCTCTCCTTTTGACTACCTCTGGGTCTCTTGGCTTGTTTTTGTACAAAAAAAACCCATCGATCTTCTAGCTCAATCATTTACAGAATCCTCAATAAATTAAGTATACTGCTTTGTTAAGATATAAACATGTAATGCAGCTGATTTTTAAATTGCCCATCCTTCCTAATCGATTGATCAACCGTTCTAAACTGAGAGGAATTCAAAATGAAGCAGATTATGTCATGTGTTTTAAAAAACGTATGCTGTAGGCATAAAGGGAACTGACCAAAAATAATAATTATATTAAGACATATGACTGATACATTTTTGACACCAAATCAAGAAAGAGGGTTAATTTTTTCAATGATCATGGTCAATATATTTGTTGACCATAATTTGACACTTTAAATGGCACCAACACTCAAATAGCACTTATTAATCCTGGTGAAATCATATCTCACTGCGCAAGATGAAAATATTGTAGCGTTTTTTGGAGTGCAACTACTCATCTGGGTTCAAGCAAGGAGTCAGACACTGATTTCAACAGGAAGACGTGCTCTTTATTTACACATGTGCTTACGACCGCCTTAACAAAGGTGGAACTGGCAGTGAAAAGAACTGACAATACAGGGGAAAACACAGAAAGCCCCCACACAAACAAGCAAATCAGTTTACTGTGAGGGAACTAAATCTTAACAACAAAAGCATAAAACGATACAGCTAGCTAAACTAGACTACAACACAATAACATCATTAAAAGACAAAGCTTCGAACACGTTATTTACATTATTAACAGTTCGGGGGCCAGGCTTCCCAGCAGCCCCCTCGGGGATGGTTGAACGCCATTGGCGGGGGAAGCGCTGCTTTCCATCCCCGTTACAATATACTTGGTCATGGATTCTGAAGGTTCAGTGGCCGATACAGTGTCTGTCAGAATTACTCTACTGGATTTGTATTAGGGTGGATATTGTGGCCTGTCCCCACGCGTGGGTAATGTGATCTGACCCTACTGTGTTGCACAGTCAAGTAGCACTAAACAAAAACTTATACATGACGCTGTAAATTCAAAGCATACATCGATTTTGAACATTCTTCTGTTTGTGACTCTCCTGTCGGTCTTTGGCTGAATGAAGCTTGAATGAACAGCTTTGTTATGGTGTGGACACTATATAAATTATTACACGGAAGATGTGTGTAGTATGATTACTATTCATTATGAATTGTTAAGATTGGATTTGGCATTGACCGTGACCTTTTCCCTTTGTTGTTGTAATCACTCAGAGTCAGCTCTGAGTGGCAACACCACCGCATGGTGCAAGGCTGTTTATCTTTCATTTTCAGGTTTAAAATAAATTAAATTAATGCTGAAACTCATGTGGACATTCCTTGTCAAGTAACCACAACCATGAATGTTTGGGGACTTGATGTTACATTTTCAACAATGGCAGTTTTTAAACATTTTCTGGAGAACATAACTATGAATGATTACATTTCAAGTTACCTTCTTAAAAATGACACATTAGTTTTGCTTCTTTGTCGCCTCTTCCCTATTAGACCTAGTGTTGACACTGATTTTGAAGTTGGAAAAACTGTGAATATTTTATATCTCAACGCATACAATGAGATGAGAATCATGTGACAATCCAATAGTAAGTGTCTGAAGTAAAACCGGAAACTAATCAGTACGGCTTCATTAAGTTTTCAGATCTTTCCTGGAACTCATAGAAAGAAAAGCCAGTTCATTTAAATATATATTTATCACATCCACTGAACCAACAAAATTGTGAGTCAAACTGTTTTTCTTTTTGTCCGATGACCCTTGTGTTAAGTGAGCAATTAAACAAAGGTGGGATCAATGATACTGCATTGTGAGCTTCCTTTTTAAGGTGGTGTGGCCAACCCTGGTCCTGAAGAGTGTCAGTAGGTTTTTTCACCAAGAAACACCGGGTGAGATAATTTGTGATCAAACTAATGGCTCCAATTTAAAAACGAAGAGGCAAGTCGGGAACAAAAATCTGAAACCACTGCACCTCTCCAGTACACGGGTTGGCCACACCTCATTTAAGACAAACAAACCATCTGGCTTTAGAAAGGCCCAAAATCTCAGGAGTTATGTTTGACCTTCAATGAATAAAGCTATGATAAGGAATACTTCAGATGGCTATTTCATGGCTAATGAATCTGAATCTCATCTCAGGGCACTGTGTAACCATGGATCTGACTCTGGCTGTGAGATGTGGTGATGAATATGAATACTTCAGTGAGCATGGTTCACAACTGCACCTTTAGTTTCCTGTAACCAACACAAAGCGCCGACTGAGAATGCAATATTGAGAGAGGTAAGCTGTGATTCATTTCAAGCTAGAATGCTGAAGCAACGAAATAGTCCTCATGGGCCGACTGTATGGTATTGATTCAGAATCGATTGCTCCACAGAGCCAGGTGCTGTGATAGTATGCCAGAGGACCCACAAAGCATTTAACTATCAGTTATCTCTACAATACAGACAAATCTTCTGTTCTCCCAAGGCAGAGTAAAGAACCAGGCTCTAATTTGATCTTGAGTGGGTATCAAGCAGCTCAGTATTCAGGTATTTCATCAAAAGTGAAGCAAAAGTTCGGTGAACTGAAGTTTTAAGTTTTAAGTTTAGATGGTGATTATGTATAAACTATGGCTCTCCTACCAAAAGGGTACTAATGTTTGGAATCTCATCTCATGTAATAACACCAAAAAAACCAAAAACCAAAAGAATATTACCTATATTCAGTTTCTGATGTGTGCATGCAGAGGAAAACATTGACACTGTGCTTAGTTCAGTAACACAGCTCAGTTTTTCTGATTATTAATATCATTATTTTGGTCAGAGAGATGATATCGACTTTTGCATCACCATTTTAAACAGGCTTGCCTCTTATCACTGAACCCTAAGATTAATGCGGAAGCAAGCCTCCTGCAGGGCTGGACGCTGTGGCCTGTGCAGTCCGTTGGCACAGCAACACGCTGCCACATGTGTACAGAGCACAATGACTCACTGGCAGATGAAGATCCTGCATCCCAGTCCTGCACCCCTGGATCGTGGCAGATGAAGAGGGGGTATTCCTGCATAGGTAGTGTCACCTGTTCTCCAGTAGGATTCCATTCATTTTAAATTAGTTTCTCGCTTCCAGTACATATATGTATGACTTAAACTTTTGACTTTTTCCACTACAATCAATGTAAATTGTATTTTTGTCATTTGTTGACGATTGAATACACATTTTAGTATTATGCAGCTACTGTAAGTGCACTGTATCTCTCCGCCTCTATAGACTAGGCATTTCATTCCACGAGAGCCTTTATAGGCTTGTTATGAAGACATATGGTATGAGAAGGGTAGAATGCTTCAACCTGGGAATCCCTTTGACAGCAAAGGATAGCAGAGCATGAAATTCTTTTAAAATGAATGTATTTCCTGTGCTTTTGGCACACAAGGTTCAGAAGGTAAACACACAAATGTCAACTGACAAAGCAATCATTCAACAGAAATAGAGCATGCATGGTGATTTCCATGGTTCATCATATCTGGGTCTCTTTGATTTTTCTTCAGAATTTATGGTCTTAGAACATGTTAATTTAACTTAATGAATGATTGTTCCCTGTGACAAATTATTTTAATAATTTTTTTTTTTTTTTAACTCCTTTTGAAGGTGTGTTTTGAGGAATGTGCTTTTTCCTCCCAGACAAGCATATATACAAGTGAGTTCAGTTGTGTATGCTGAATTGTCTTGTGTTGTGTATGGGCTGAATTTTGTTGTGTTGTGTTGTGCTGAATTGTTTCGTGTTCTGTTGGGCTGAATTGTGCTGAATGCTGAATTGTGCTGTGGCCTGTTGAAAACAATGTATATTTCTACTTCTTGATCAGTTTGTGTAATGATTAAGCTTATCTTCAATTTTACAGAGAAAAAATACCGTATTGCATCATTTTCTTTTTTTGGTTAAATTCAACACTTGGTGTGAATAAATATGGAGGGCATGTAGGTTCTGAAAACGAAGCAGACAAAGAGCTTAATGAGGGTTGTCATTAGTGTAGCGGTGAAAGCTGAGGAAACTCAGTGGATAAAGTCATTGCATGTCCTCTGAACAACGCTCTTCTTGTTAACTTGTAAGGGAGAAATCTTGGCACAAGTGGTAAGTTTCCATAACAACCTTCAACCTCTAAGTACATTAATCTCAGCCAAGTTGCATCCTTTAGTTCTGCTTTTGTGGTGCAACTACATTTTAAAATGATTTAGTGCTATAAATATTTGAAAATATTTCACTGAATGCGAGCACTGTGAGTGTGTACTGAGTGTGGGCACTGTGAGCATGTACTGAGAGTGGGCACTGTGAGCGTGTATTTAGTGTGGGCACTGGGTGTGTAATGAGGGTGGGCACTGTGAGTGTATATTGAGTGTGGGCACTGTGATTGTGTACTGAGTGAGAGCACTGTGAGTGTGTACTGAGTGTGGGCACTGTGAGTGTCTGACAGAGTGTGGGCACTCTGAGTGTATAACAGAGTGTAAGCACCTTGAGTGTCTGACAGAATGTGGCACTGTGATTGTGTGCTGAGTGTGGGCACTGTGATTGTGTACTTAGTGTGGGCACTGTGAGTGTGTAGCGCCTCTCTAGTGTGTCTAACTATTATGAGAGGTGGCTGCCCTGTGTTCTTAAAAATCTCTATGCAATAATTAAATAGGTGGGATTTCTATAATAACTTATTATAGTATTTAACTAGTGTGTACACAACTACGTACCTTATTATAAAATACTTTCCTCAATTGACTTAAAATGTCAAAATAGTCGCTATACACAACGGTGTTATAGAAACTATATAACAGTTTTATTTATAAAAATAAATGATAGATTTGTAATTAAATGTATATTGGAAAATAATCTTTCTCAATTTACAAACACGTTTACATTCACATTTAAACATAAGGGCCCAAGAAAATAAAATAGCCGGCAACAACCAAGTTTAAACTAAAATACCCTCCAATGTTTAAACGTTGCAGGCCTGTATGTAACTCGGGTGCATTGTAGCCGTTAGCTAAAGGGCAGCTCCACCACGCAGGCCAAAGTAAAAAAATACCTGTACTTTCAATGGGAATGTAGCCTCACTCGTTCGGGATGAAAAGCGGCAGCAGCAGGAGATGGGATGAGAAGATCCACGATGTAGAGAAGATGTTGAAGAGAAGATTCACGGAGTTGACGAGAAGACTCACGCAGCAGACGATCGCAGCAAAGTCCACACTCGGCAACGCTATTCTGCTCCGTCGGTGTCTTTGTCCGCGCTTGTTCTCGCAGTTTCACACTGGCTTAACTAGGCAAGGTCGCTAACCGCTAGCTTGTTAGTAAAGTCTATGCAAAAGCACTAGCCACTTAGTCAGCAGTTACCTTAAACTTATTTCTGCCTTCTTTCGCTGAGTTGTTCACTCAAACCGGCAGAACTATCACCATTAACGTTTCGTATAAGAGTCCTGATTTAGCACTCTCACTAAACTGGTGCGTTAAAGTAACTTTAACATCATGTCTCATTCAACAGACAACGTGCTTCTCCCAAGTTTTCTCGTTCGTTTCTCCCTACTTTTCCTCGTTCGCCTCGTCATCTCTCTCTCTCCCGTTTTTTCAACTTTCCCTTACGGTACTTGTTGACTATCGGTCTCGTGATGGTATTTAGCCTTAGATGGAGTTTTCCACCCGCTTTGGGCTGCATTCCCCAGCAACCCGACTCTGAGAAGACCGTACCCCAGTGCGACGGGAGCCGCTCCCGGCCTCACCGTCCACGGGTCGTGACCCGCCGAGGTGAATCCTCCGGGCGGACTGCCCGGACCCCACCCGTTTACTTCTCAACGGTTTTTCCCGCCCTGTTGAACTCACAGGAGATTGGCTCATTCACAAACTTTGTATCGAGCCAATTTGATTCCAGAATATTCCTCAACAAATATTTAACATTTTAAATGATAAATTCAATATAGCATGAACTTTACCAAATATACATTTCACACCCCAAGCAAAAAAAAGTGTAAGCACCTTGAGTGTCTGACATAATGTGGGCACTGTGATTGTGTGCTGAGTGTGGGCACTGTGAGTGTGTACTGAGTGTGGGCACTGTGAGTATCTGACTGAGTGTGGGCACTGTGAGTGTGTATTTAGTGTAGGCACTGAGCTTGGTGCTGTTGGTGCAGGAAAGTGTTTACCATACCGTTACTGTAATCTATGCAATTTTTCTTTTTTTTAGCCTTAGAACCATCGCTCTCGCGCTTGTTTGTCAATCGACTGCTTGAATTAAAATAAAGCTTTGCTGATTAAGTAAGCTTGAATGATGGAGAAAGCTAATAAAGGGCTTTTAAACAACCAGTTTTATTACAAAACTCTTACAGATGGGTCTTTGGATAAAAGCAAAGTTATTTGCAGCTACTTTAAGGGTGAATTTGTGTATCACCGAAGTACGTCGAGTCTGAAGTATCATTTACCACCAAGTTGACGCCGGCAGCAGTAGTGAGAGGGCTAGCAATGCAGGACAGCAGCAGCCTACTCTTTTAGAGTTTGTGCGCAGGAGGCAAATTGACAAGTGATACAGATTATTTTGTGTTTCTTTCCATTGCAATAAAACACAGTATGCCTTTAACATTACACGTGGCATTTTAAATGGAAAATTTAAAATGTTTATTATACATTAATAATTACATAAATAATTACATTATTATACCACATCATGGCTATACTTTTGCATATGCCAAAAGGTAGTTAAAATGTTTAATGGAAAAATATTTCCCAATTTAGGAAATACTATTACAAATGACAGTATTACTCTTTTAGGGCCAGGCTACACCAGGCCGGCAGACCGTGTGCTCCGAAGTTTTCACACAGATCACAGGTCACAGTTTACATCAAGTTGCAAGAAGCAGACGGGGCCCATCGTAAGGTCTTGGCCGTATTGACCTTGCCAATGGGTGGTGAAATGAGAGCCAGTGGGTGGCCTTTCTGGTTCAGTGACTCAACCACTCTAATAGAGACAGTCCCAGCAATCTGACGGGTTCTCCGTCGCTTTGGCCAGAGATAGAAAAAAACATTTTTTTTTCCTATTGGAGGCCGGATTACTTTAAGTAGCATCATGCTTTGTTTGGATAGATGCATACAAAATTGTATATATAACACATATATCTGTTAAAAATAGAATATTGGATATTACCAAATTAAAGAAGTGAGGTCTACATTTTTTATTTGGTCATATTAATTTGAGAGTGTTATGGACAATATGAGAATGCAAACCAGTTTTTTTATATTTGAATTCAGAGGTCTTAAAAAATGCTTCTGCACTTTAGATTCTCAGTTACCCTTAATCAGGAAAATGGTGTGTATAATTGAATGTGATTGTTTTAAGATTATTTATGTCCCAGAAGTTAAGTAAGGACGCTCATGCATATTTTCAATTATTTTTACCATAAGTGGATCTGTCCTGTTGTAAAGTGGAATAGGCAAACAATGTTGGAAATAACTGGCTTACAAATTGAAATTAAGCGATAGGACGTTAGATTCAAACTGTGTTAGCAAATTGCATTAATTTACACTTACTAAAAAAAACTTTCAGTGCAGTTAATAACGAATTATAAAAAATTATGATTTTAAAATTATAATTAAAAATAAGACGTGAAAGTGACAATTTTTTTTTTAAGCAACAGTATGTCATTAGGAAGATTCATTCACTTGTTTATTCCTCAAATGGCTATTCGCTCTGGTATGAAAACTGTATACTCGGTAATTAAACTGGACTGTGCAAAAACATGTGTTCATCCTATTCCTTATGTCCATTAGAATCAATAATATGTAGACTGATAATGTAGTAATACAATTTCCGAATCTACCCTAAATTAACTGAAGAGAGTAAAGCATTCAATAAGCTTAGACAAAAATTAATGCAAATATATAATGGTGTAGACATGTGTTCAAACATTTAAACTTAAATTATTCTGTGCTGGTAAGGAATCTGAAAGAAATATCATATTAAATAATACCTTAGACAGAGAAATTCCCACACATACTGACACAATTGACCAATAAAAAAAGCCTTTTAAATTTTTTAAAGTTTTTATTTTTAATCCAAATTAAGGTTGAGACAAAATCAAAACGTTGGCAACCCGCTAATCACATTTCAATTGTGAAGTATTTAATAGATTTTAATGAGTGCAAGAAAAAAGATACTTGGGGAAAACATTTTTATTAATACAATTTAATTAATAGAAATACATGGTCCCAGCCTAAGAGTTAAACTAAAACCTGTGCTCTGAAAAAAAGGGAAAACAGACATTTTGATCATATGTCGACCATCATCAGTGTTGCTTAAAAACACAATATATTCTTTAAAAATATTTCATAGTGCATGTCTTCTCTAATTAAATTTTGGTATATGGCTAAATCAACACAAACACAAATATACACATCCTGCCACTCAATAGTCTTTTTTCATACATCTAAAAAATAAATCTGATAAAGCCAGGGCATCTATATTGTGAAATCTATATGTTTATTATAAATGCAGTCCTGCCTGGTTTCTGTCCGATATCTCATCATAATCGATTAAGTCAATCCACAAAGAGGAACTGGACGCGTTAGTGACGCCAAGCTTCAGTATAACAAATGCAATCACACCCAAAAACGACTCCCCCCACATTAATTACATCCTTAGCCAGAGGTAAGTCATAAAATCAATAGGCATGGTTTATTGGATATCATCAAGAATACCTGTGCAGATTGAAGCCATTTACATTTATTATGGCTTGTTTCATATGGAAATTAGATCGAAATCATAAGGGAATTGCATCGTATTGCAAATGCTAGATTGAGGTGAAAGCCAAATCATTAAAAAAATGAATAGCTTAAGGTGATTAATATATAGTCACTGGACTAGGAACATCACAAAGAGATATGCCACTCCTAGCTCTCCGATAGTAGTTACGGTGAAAAAACTAAAGACAAAAACTCTTTTAAAGGCCAAATTTTAAAATGGCCTTTTTTAAAAAAAAGGTAAAACAAGATTTAATACTGTTGTAATAATATTCACGCAATAATATATAATATATTAAAATATATATATAAATATTTTAAAATATATATTAAAATAAATCTATAATATATATAATATTTTTTTAATTATTTAATGGAAAATTATTAATGTTTTGTGTGCAGGTTTTTAATATATGTGGCCAATATTCCTTGAGGTATATAAGGGCTTATTTGCATGTATCTGAATTGTGTTTTTTTTCTTGACTTTTAGTTCAATCTTCAATGGCTTTTTTGTCAACTTCAAAATTCTTTATTTCGAAAAACAAAAAGAAATAACAAAACGCTCTTCAGGGATCCACCTCACGGGTTCACCCCAAACACAACAAACTAAAATAACAAACTAACCAAATACCAAACTTAACAATTAAATGGAATTTCTTCCGTCCCTTTTTGCCGGCGCCGACTCTCGCTCTTCCCTGCGCTTCGGACGCCGTTCTGCTGTCCGACTCCTCTCCCGACTTCCAGCACCTACCCAGGTAGTTAAATGCTGTTCGTAATTGATGTAATCCTCAGCAGGTGCTGGTGGGCGTGCCCGGACCTCTCCTGTGCATGTTCTCGAGACGGACGCGTGGCACAATTATCTTGGATAAAGGAAATCCTATGATTTCATTCAAACTGACCCGGGCCCAAGATAATTCTTCATTATTCTCTACTACCTGAACCTAAAATAAGCCTTACAGTCATTTGCTGTACCTCTGTCCTAGTACCAGCTCTACTTTTTATTACAAACCTGCTCACTACCTGCCCCCGTCTGGCTCTGGAGACAGGGTGTTTTAATGCTAGCTTTTATCTGGTTGACGCAGCCACTGTATTCAAATTGATTAGAAGCAGTAAGACTACTACATGCTGTCTTGATCAGTTGCCTACTCTTTGCTCAAAGCCTGCCTCCCATTGATTTGCCCTCTAATTGTTGACATCATTAACATTTCACAGCCATCTATTCCTATTGACTTGAAAACCAGAAGTTTTGAAGTTCTGGCCGGATTCTCACAACAATTATTTAAAATTGCACAACGTCAGATGTTGTTATTATTTTAATTATTCCAGTCAGATTTTGTGCTGCTCAAATTTGTCAACAATATCTGCATAAATGTCGATTCTTGGTCCATTAGCATACTTACTTACGCCACTTACTCACTCTAGCATATTTACTCTGCTGGATCTCAGTTCAGTATTTGATACTGTTAGTCATACTATCCAACCTATCTGGCGGCCAGCATTTTCTTTCATTTGGCTCACATATCTCTCATGTTGCCCCCATTTCCTAGTGAATCCTTGCCGGTTCAGCACAAGGTCCCTTTCTATTGATGATATCCAGATACACGTGTGTCTGGCTTTCTCCAGCTCTTATCACTTGTCTTCATGAGATCACTGGATGGAAACTCATTTTCTCAAACAAAATGAAGACACAGCGGAAATTCAGCTATTTGGAAATACGTCACAACCGCCCTGTATGCAAATACTGTATATGGGTGTTCTTAGGACCCCGGCTTCAACATCAATCTGCAAGTTCGGGGGGGTACTTGACCCCTCTTTTGAAGCAAATGTGAAAAATATAGCTATGTTGTTTTTTTCTCAGAAACATTGCATTGTAATTCGATTTTGCAATGCCTTACTCCGTGGTCTTCCTTGTGCATTATAAACTAACCTGCACAAAACTTTGCTGCTCACCCACACCAGGTCATGGCAACAGAAAACCCAGAGTTAAAAAATTCTCGCCCTGGCATACAAACAATTGAATGGACTGGCTCCATCCTATTTACTGCAGTTAATATAAGTGTGGGCTGCCCTCTCTTGATGCTTTAACTGTCATTAAATACTCTTTTTTAAAAATACTTTTTAAGGCATCTTTTTAAAAAGTTTACTCATGGTTAATCTCTTTGTTACTCTTACTTATTTCAAATTTTGTTACTGAAAATTAAATAAATATTCAATTGAACTCATTTTGTTTGCCAGCTGTTTTAAAATATAATAAAATAATAAAATATAATAAAATGTATTTTTGCAAATTTTATTGTTATATAGTTGTTAAATAAGTTATATATTTATTACTATACGTACTTATGAAAGTCTAATCTTAACTATAGTGATGTAACTTTAAAATTTTGGGATTGAAAAATCTAAAATTTAGTGTTAGAACTGACATAAACAGTGGGATAATCTAAAACCAATCATGACAATTAAAGACTTGAAATCTGAGTAGCGCTAAGATTCTATATTTTTGTATATAAGTGAATCAAAAAATTAATAATTAGATACAAATATTACAAAGCACTGCATATACAATCAAAGAGCAACTCGCTAACACCAATACACACAGGAATCTTTCCATTTGAAATTTTTTACCTCTTGTTTTCATTTTATATATTTTAAAAAAATAATATTTCATCCTATTTCAACTGTAAAATGAATAGGGCTATGTACTCCTAACAGGAGTAACTCCTAACCAGGTTGTAACTGCATGAAAATTAATGTCACATTTTTAGTGAGGTCTGATTCCTTTAATATAATTATATTATTGTGACTTTGTCAAAAGATGCCCTAAATTCAGTAATCCACCATAACCTAGGTTTGCTGAAATTAAAAATTTAACTGTACCAAATGCACCTTTTGCCTTATGAGTAGCACCTTTATGGTTCAACATTACAAGCATAGGTGACCACATCAATGTGTGCATCGTGGGCCTGAAAAGATGCTGCACTGAAGATAACAGAAAATTCAGTAGACTGGAGCTGCTCCATCATGTCCACCTGTCAATATCACTTGACATGAGCAAACAGGATGCATGGATGGGAATTATGTTTGTTTTTAAAGGCGAGACAGACCCACATCTCAATAGATGGGTTTCCATCCACATGACTGCATCTTTCCCAAGTAAGAAGCTGGATATTTCAAACACGAGACTAACTAATAAAAACAGAGAGAGAATGAGATACAGCAGAACCAGGCATTAGTTAACTGCACACATACAGATATGTATGATTTTTTCAAAATCCCTTCAGAAAGATCTGTGCGGGCTCTTTGAACATGTGGGTTTTATAGACTTTTTTGTCAGAAGAAAAGATAGATATATGCAT
>JAOYSI010068429.1:7582-22601 GCA_025775065.1 Hiodon alosoides
TGCATGGAGACCCACATTGTGTGTAACGTGTCTGACTGAGATCTGTTATGTTTTTTGCATGGAGACCCACATTGTGTGTAACGTGTCTGACTGAGATCTGTTATGTTTTTTGCATGGAGACCCACATTGTGTGCGCTGTCTCCGACAGAGATCTGTTAGGATCTGTAAGCTTATCTGCACAAGGTTATACTGACAGAGGAGGAGATTTAGTTTTCTTAGCCACGTAACCGATGCCTCCACTCCAATACCCCTATTTAACCCAGGAAACCCCAGCTTGTTCCATGAACTTGCTCAGTGGCTCACAATGTTGGATTATCAGAAGATCCCATTATGAGCGCAGCATTGAAATATATAGTGGTGAAGACAATAAATACATTGAAACCAGTTTAGATCATATATTTAGAGGTGGTCTTGTCTTCCTTACTGCCAATGTATGTAAATCTAACCTGCCCCCCATGACACTCCTTATCGTTTAATGGCTTCTTGCGGTCTAAATGATTCCAGAGAAGAGCTTCTCCTGCATTGGAAATTCAGATCATACTAGATTAATTTAATGAAATAATGGATGTTTAATATGTGGAAGAATATGTTAGGTTCAAGGCCCAATCTGATCAAACTGCAGTGCAGCTTCTCGATAACATAATTATGAATTTTGGGGTTAACATTTTCTGAAGTTAGTCATACAGTGTTACGCTTGCTACACCTGCTTAGGTAGCTAGCTCTCACTGTGGGCTATGACTTTAACAATTGACTGTCTCCACTGAGGGCAGTTATTTAAACAAGGGGTTATCTGTCCATTGACAGCAGTCAGAGAAGAGTCCAAAGCTGCCAGAGATTTGTGGTAATTTTACCTCTCAGTACCCGGTGCCAGCATGTCCTTGAATAACATTTTGGTGCATCCCCAAGTGGATTAAAATTGCTTTCAGTAGATAAAACAGAGCTATAAATCTGGCCAGCACTCAGTGTCTCAAGAGGGACCCCAGGGTGATATTGACCGAGGCTTCACAATGCTCTACGATGGCCCACGTATCAAAACACTAGTCCACTCTGCCTCGTGTTATTCTCCTCTTAACTTTACGAAGGGAGGTACCCCATGCCAACCTAAGATGTGTCTGTCCAAGCAAGCTAAGGTACGTTGTGCTAATCTACACTCTGTCTTCCCACAGAAGACCAAACGCTCCTTATTGATGCAAGCCCATTAGCTGTGATTGTGACCCTTTATAAAAGCAGCATGCACGTTTATAAAACAAGCAACAGCACTCTTGGCCAGATAATGTATGCCTATGAATAGGAAACGATTTTGAGCAGATATTTAGCCTGTAGGGAAAGGGACTGAAATGATTTGACCATCAGTAAGAAATCCTGCTGACAGACTCGAACACTTTCAAGTTAAAGCAGAACGCTTTAGCGGAGGAAAGTGTTGACAGAATTTGGCGGGGGACATCTGGAGACAGAGCGAGAGGTGCCGGAGGCATGCCTGATGAGCACGGACAGACACCAAGTCTCCTTCATTATTCTTCCTTTTCATTCTCATGTACATACACATACACACACGTACACATGTGCATAAACACGCACATTCACACCCATGCTGTAAATACAAATGTACATACACATGCAGGCACACACGAGTACATACATCGACATCCACACACGTACACACGTACATAGGCACATTCATACACACAAATATGCATACAAAAACACACACTCCTTCATACACACACACACACACACACACGGAAGTACGCACTTACATACAAACACAAACACACGGATATTTCCCAGGACATGCATTTAAAAAAATACCAGTATTTTTTTATTTGTCTTTTGAATTTGCTGATTAATAGAGACATGGAACTGATCTCCACAATCTAAAGAAAGTTGGACTGTTGGAAAGTTATTTTCGGCTTCATATGAGACACATTTATTTAAATATAAATGATAAATGACTGAGATTTAAATCCTCTGGGATTCATTTTCCATATAAAAAGTAAGACAGCTGGAGGCAAAGGAAAAGAACAATGTGTTTTGTGTGATCATCTTGATAAAAATGTTAAAATAATAATAAAAACAGGAAATGACACCATCACCACTGCCCAGATACATTAATTAATAGCTATGGATTATAAAATAGATTTTGTTATTTCTGTTTTTGCACCCAGTGTTTCTTAGAACATGTTAATTTGGGAATCAATACACATTGATTTTTCAAACAACAAATGATTCAGGAGTGAGGGGTTAGTTCAATGGAGAACTGGCTTCAGCCTTCAGGATACCCATTACTATTTTTAAATGATTCACATAGTTTTGAAACCATTTTTACACAATGCATCATAACTATTGATCTATTTATTGATCTGCTACGAGAAGTAAATGGATGAATGAGTTATCTGCAAATGTTGTAACGATACACTAGTACTGAATTATTCAGCAGCGCAACAGAAGATACTGTGTATTTTGTTTCTTCTCCATTACATGAAACAACCAAAAAATCTTTAGATGACTACAGATGGCTTGATTGGCTTCCGCACGTGGTTCTTTGTAACACATGCAATTGGCATGCTGGTATTTTGATGGTTGCTAATATGAACCATCCTTCCCTTTTCCCCATATCCCTGCATTGTGGCTCATACTTGTAAGCCTCAGCCTTTGAGGACTGAAGTGGGAGACGTACAGGCACGCCTCCCCTGTCAAACAAACGCCTGTTTGCTGTGCAGCGCGTGGATCTGTGTTTCATCTTGGAGCCTGACTAGGTTCAGCAGTAAAATTAATTGTGGGAGGACACCCCCAGCGAGTGAAATAGGATTTGATTAAATCTGTAAATGATTACTTTACATAAAACCCTGTAGTTTATTCAGTGGTTTCGGAAAGTGTGCCCCCTCATGATTTATACTTTTCTTAATTAGCCGGCGAGTAAATGCACTTTGTGGATTAATGGTGTCTTTTTCCTAGATGCCAGAAGGTGTGTCACTGAAGACAAACCTGCCCTTTACTGAAGGTGCAGCTCTGTCAGAGCCTTCTTTAATAGGGTTGCAGAGTTTAACCCCAGCCTTGAAAGGAATGGTTTGAGTTAGTTCTCGGTTGAAGTGCGAGTTTGAGCCGTTTACCCAGTGTTTTACAGAGTTGGGCTCTGTGCCGGACAACATGGTGAGGTCTTTGTGCTAATTTTGTCCTTTGGGCAGGACTACTTTTCTTTAAAAGGCTTTCAGTAGAAACCAGACTGGCAGGTAGCTAGTCTCTGCTTTTCTTTTGCGTCTGCTTAGTAAGTCAAAATTCATGTTAAATAGAGCTTCATGTCTTCAGGCAGGAATCCACCCTCTTTCTTACTGCATATTGTGTATTACTTTGTACTTCCCCCTCAGTCTACCAAGCCTCTACACTTCCCATTAGGGAGTGAGGACCTTTATCTCACTGCTACCTTCCGGTCTCAGGATTTCACTGTGATCATGTCATTATCAGAACTTTACTGCTCATCCCTGTAAACATCAGGCGTGACGTGGGCAGAATGATTTGCATTTACCTTGACCAGGTCTCTGGGACTCGCTGGAAAACCTAATTGTCCACGCAAAAGCATGCACCATAAAACGATTGCCTCTACTGTACACCCCCCAGCCGGGAAGACAACACCGATTGCTAAAAGGTTGATTTTTCCTCTAGGCTGTAAGAGCTGTTTACATCTCCACAGACAAAACATCCCCTTTTCACAGATAAACAACTAAGAGATAAACTATGCAGGTTGTTATGTGGGTTTGAAATAAATGGAGACTTTATATAAGTGTCAATACAATCAAGCTAACTTTTCTGAAGCCCTGTGTTTATGTAGGAAGTAGACCGGCCAGTACCGCCCCCTACAGGCAAAGGCGTATATAAACAAGCCCGAAACACAACAGACAAAAATGTGACATTCTTGTGAATATTTGAAAACTTGAACATGCACAATATGTTGTAACGCACTGCAATAGCTGCACAACCCATAATGAACAAGCTAAAACAATGATCACTGCAAAACTCATTGTAAACCAGCTAACATCATGATTACTGCACAACTCATCGTAAACCAGCTAACATCTTTATTACTTTACAACTCATCATAAACCAGCTAACATCATGATCACTGCACATCAAATCGTAAAAGAGGCTAAACCATGATTACTGCACAACTCATCGTAAACCAGCTAACATCATGATTACTGCACAACTCATCGTAAACCAGCTAACAAAATGATTACTGACAACTCATCGTAAACCAGCTAACATCATGATTACTGCACATCACTGCACAACCCGCTATGAACAGGCTAGTGAACAGGCTAATACCATGATCGGTGCACAACAAAGAAAGTGCATGAGCAGGAAAACCACTAAACACCTCACTAATGTATACACAGATAGGTCTCAGATCAGTCATGTATACTGGAAAGTTAAGTGTTGCCCCAAAAACTTGTTGAAACAACAATGTGATTGCACTTTCTGGAGTGTGGGAACAGGCTAAGAATTAAGGAGGATGAATTGATCATGAAAATAAGTGTCTCCATTATGTAGTCCAGTAAGATACAATTATGTGGAGAAAATTACATGGTTAGAGAGGCAGGAAGATTGTCTTCTCTGGGGGTCAGAACCAAGTTGTATCGAACACTCAAAATTTCTATTTGTAATAAAAGAGGTGAGTTGAGCCGCCTCAAGGCCAAAACATTCTCTGCTAGGCCAGACAGACAAGAGACATGGGTATTGCCCCAGGTGAGCTGAGGTTTGGCCCCGGGTTAAGTTGATGTTTGGCCTCAGGTTGAGTTGATGTTTGGCCCCATTTGAGATGATTTACCCTTTTTCCATTAGCTTTGGGTTTGGAAACAGACCCAGCTGTGGACAAAGTGAGCGGCCTTTTGAGGGACGATCAGTCACTAGAGGACAGGTTTTTGGAGGGCTTAGCCCGTTGTTCATGACAACCTCAATCAACTGGAGGATTTATCCAAAACCTTAAACAAAATTTTTAAAATGTAGTGACCAAGAGGATGAGACCCCATCATCACCACATCGACTGAGGCAGGGGGTCCACTCTGTGGCTAATTGGAAACTGATGGGCTTTTAATTTGCCTGTAATTGATTTATAGCATGGCCTCTGGTGGTCTTTTTGTGTCTTTGTGTTCTCACTCTTTGGTGCCTACTGTGGCTTTCCCATCCTGGAGCCAGAGCCTTCTCCACCCACCGTATCTGTGTGTAAAACAACAGGCCCGCCCGATCCGTTATCTCTGTTCAGCAGGACCGCTCCGTCTGCCGCGCAGCCCTGTATTAATCTTCTCACTTCTGTAGCTCACTGGAGGGTGAGCGGACGTGCTGTAGCCTGCCGCCTTCCGACCCGCATCGGAGCGGAAAAATGTCACCCCTTTCAAATTGAAATGCCATTTCATATTGTGTCCTGCAGCCTAGCGTCAATGTGAAGCAAAGATTTTGCATTACCGCTTATGGGAATCAGCACCTCATCTGCAGTGCTTCTCGAACTCTTTTTTGCAGCCTCCTGGGTCTAGACGCTATAAGTGCGTAAAAACCAATGCCTTTCCACAGCTGGCCACAGCTGGCCGTGGCATAGTCAGCAGTGATGTCGGGCACTCCCGTTTGATTGACAAGGCATTTTCCGGCTGGTCTGACGTGAGCATCAATGCGCATGGCCCCCAAACGAAGCTAATCCTCCTCCCCTGCTCTTCTGTTTATGGTCCCTGCTCTGCAGTCTCCCATCAATCCGTTTCTATTAAGCTCCCTTTGATGGCATGGCGCATGGCGATGTCACCTCCCACAGTAAGTTGGGATTCTGCCGTTATTACCCAGACACAGGAATTATTTTCTCCATGTGGGGAAAATTGTAGGGATAGAGAGGCAGGAAGATAGACTGGCAGATTGTCTTCTCTGGGGGTCATTAGTCAATACTGGGTTGTCTTGTCCAGGAGGTAACATCTGTTAAGAAGAGATAGATAGAGACTATGCCCTTGAGCCTGATTATCTTATGACTGTGTGATGGGATAACCTACATTATAATTATCTTACTTGCAACTGTTGATAGCCAGAGTTCATACTTTTTCTTTAGTATTTAGAAAACTAACACTGAGTTTGTTGTTTAGTCAAAGATTTCTGTCATTTTTAGTTTGTCCATCAATGTTTTGTGACTTGCTGCTATTGACATCAAAGGTCATTTAATCTACATGGTGACATACTGAATGTCGCGAGCAGTTCATTCACTTTCTCACCTTTAAGTGAAGCTTTATGTGAGGAACAAGGCCCAGCGTTGGTTAGCGTGATGCTAATGGGAGGTCAGGCATGTCGTGTTTACAGTGACTGTGTGCCGTCTACACTGCCGGGGCTTCCGAGCAATGAAAACCAGCCCCCGCACTCCATTATCCCACATTAATCTCTCTCACATGCATTGCAGATTCCGGAGGATCTGAACGATGTATGTAAATGGGGCTCTTCTCTCAGGGTCAATGCGTGTTTTCAGAGGGTCAATGCTCTGTATAAACAGCTGGAAGGAATGAGACTGCATACACAACCGATTCATTCAAACAATTTATTATGCGCCGATAAGCAAACCCTGTGACACCAATGACACGCTGCCTTTCGCAAATTACACAAAAAATACTTATTGCCAGCACACATGCGTATATATAAGGGAGCCTCCCTTTGGCTGTGAAACATAGTCAATTGTCTGGGTAGCAGATGTAATTTGGAGTCGTGCCCTAAAAGTTGACTGAAATCGTCATCTGAAAATGAGTTTAATAGGAAAGGGATTGCAATGTTAGCATTTACAGTCTGATGATATCTTTGTGCTCCTGTTGGGGGGTGTGATGACAGTGCTTCTGCTTGGATTACACTCAGATAATTTGTTAGTCACGGAGATTCCAGTGCTTCGTTTGGGTGCAGTCTGGAGTGGGCCAGCCGGGTGTGACATTGAAGATTCGGGTGGTGCACATGTTTTTCCCATGCTCCCTGCTTCTCAGTCATCCTCCGTCGAGTAACGTCCCACTCGGGGCTGATTTGTATACATGGTTTGGTTGCTAAATAAAACCTATACCAGACAACAGTCAGCTTCTTGGGGCCCCGCCTTCCTTTCATTGTCAGGTGTGAAGGGGGAATGAAGCTGTCCCAGCACACCTATCCCTCCTCAAACGGTCTGCCATCAGATATAAAGGAGTATTGATTTAGTAAATTCTGCTTTACCTGTTGCTCCTCTGGGAAGCCCATGATGTATGCCCTCGGGTGAAGATCACAAAGGGACAATCTTCCCCCCTCTGGGCTCTGTGACACAATCATTAAAGGTTCCTGGTGCCGGGCCATCCAGGGCTGCCCGCCATGTCCCAAAGCCATGATTGATGCCCAGTCCCTCCTAAATGAGCAGTAAGCCTGCTGTAAAAAAAATATTCCACGTTCATGTGAAGACTTAACTACACTTCTGTATTGCTTCTGCAGACTTCTGTGTTGCATATCTCAGTTTAGTTCTCTGCAAGTTAAAGTTCCTCAGCTATCCCTCTAAAGCAATAACTAAAGAGCTCTTTAGATTTAATAACTAAATCGTTCAAGGAACAACATAGTCGCAGGAACCAATATTATCCACAAAAAAGCAGAAACAACTCTCTTCATGGTAAAATGTCATTTCATTATTTTTTTTTTCCTGTCTGGAGAAATATTCTAGTAGAATGGGGAGAAAAGGTACCCGCTTGACCCTTATAGACTCATTATATTTGCAGAGAGCATACTAAGCCCATAGCCATTTAACCTGAAATGAAGAAATGCCAATAAGACAGAAGGTGGACAAGTATTACATGCCATGACTCCTGTTCTTTGCTCAGGTCATCTTGTCCATCAAATCAATATTTAATCTTCCAGGAGTGGCTGAGAGGAGGCCAGAGGAGGTGAGGAATGCAGGGGTCTCTCAGTGATCAAGCCAGGCGACACTGGATACAGGGTCTACATCCATGGCAGCCTCTAAGAGATTACCATCGAAGCTGAGTTTTCATTTGAAATATTTAAAAGCATAAATGCATCTTATATTTGCGTGATTTTTTTTTTTTTTTTTTTACGATTGGGCAGATATAGTTTTGGAACGGAAATTTTGACTCCCCCTGAAAGCTCAGGTTCCCATTGAATTAACGTGCGTTCTTGCCTTAGGCTGGTATCACAGTTCGTAAGACTAATTATTAAGAGGATCTAATCAACCACCAATCATATTTTTTTTCTAGGAGCACAGCTCATTTGTTAGTAGCTCTTCATCAAGGGTTGGGAGTTTAGTTTTGCCCTTGGTTGGACATTGAATATCATGAGAGATAAGTGCATTGCAATTGGAAAGTTTAAAAAGATCAAATTTTCTGTAACAGTCGGTGGTATTTGACGTCAAAATTGTATTTTGAGGCCGCCTAGTTAGATACGTTGCTAGCAAGTTGAATCCAGCTAATGTAGAAAATCATATTATGAAAAATTATTCTGAATTTTGCAGCTAAGAGGATAAAATCAGGATTAAGGAGGAGGGTCGTCCAAATCCTGCAATCGATCTGCTTCATCAAATTGGCTCCTCTAATTGATCTTTTTGGTCAGCTTGGCCTGCTATAAAAGACTGTAGCTAAACAAATGGACTGTTTGCCATGTCTGCTGTTCCAGCCTGAGTGTTGCACCGAATGGTCAAAAGACTTTATTGGGTTATTGGGACTGACCAGTCAAATGGAGTGCGAAGATGAAAATACAAGCCTAGCACTGTCACCAGCCCAGCAAAGATCTCTGCTGAAGTATAGCTTCAATGATAGTCAATAATAATTCATGAAGATGTTTTATGCTTACTAATACTCTTTATAGGTGCCATAAAGGTTTATTAATGATTACTAATCACAACTCATTGCCTTTTAAATTCACCTGATGTAATAGCCTCTGGTTGTTTTAGAGTGAAAAATGTATAATATATTTGGACTAGAGTGTGTCTTTGGCAACGGCCATCTCCTACAATGAAATACAGAAGAACAAGTATATTTTTACTTTATTTTCCCAAAATCATGACATATATTATTTTAGATATATTTGATTTATAGTTATTTAGATGATAATTAAGTTTATAATATGTTTATTATTCAAAACTGTGTTCAATGCGCATCTTTGTTAAAAATTTCTCAAAATCTGAGGAATCCATACTTGTTTTTCTTTAAGAATTGTTTACAAAAAATAAATATCTGGAGATATACCAGTAACCTGAAAATTCTGAAGCTCTAGAGACCCTCCTGCATGGCACGTCCAGGCAAGCCTTGAATGACAAGGCAAGCTGTGGGGCCACAGCCACTGTCAGGACAAGGCAAGCTGTGGGGCCACAGTCAGGACAAGGCAAGCTGTGGGGCCACAGCCACTGTCAGGACAAGGCAAGCTGTGGGGCCACAATCAGGACAAGGCAAGCTGTGGGGCCACAGCCACTGTCAGGACAAGGCAAGCTGTGGGGCCACAATCAGGACAAGGCAAGCTGTGGGGCCACAGTCAGGACAAGGCAAGCTGTGGGGCCACAGTCAGGACAAGGCAAGCTGTGGGGCCACACCCAGGTGCTTTGAAAAGCACACAATCCGATTTTAAAAGCGAGACGGCAAGTCATGAGACATTGTTTTAAACTTTTAAGAAGTCCATGTTTTAGTGGTTTGTAGTTAAAAGCTTAGAAGTCTTTCTTGGAATTTTTCTATTTGCTGTAAGTTTTATTCTCTTTGTATGCCAATAAAAAGTGTGAAGTGCAAACATGCCCTTCATCTCCCTGTGTCTGACCGCTCCCGAACCAATAGAAAAAGTACCCTGACAGTGTGGCACAGGTCGGGAAGTGATTCACCGATGCGGGCTCAGGCAGGAGTGCAGAGGGCCAAACAGGAACCAAGAGGGGAGAATGCCAGGAGAGCGCTGTTCTTGGGCTGAGTCACATGATCTTGGAGCGAGACTTGACTCAGAGGGAGGCAGTGTTAGCAGACGTGGCCAGATGTTGTGGCTCCAGACTCAATGATGGCCCAGATACAAACAGCTTGACAGTGAGGTTGGAGACATCTGTTACAGGGACTACGTTTCCTAGTCAGGGAGGGTGCATCTCGTGGGCTCCTCATCAGGCGGAAACAAAGTCATCCAGTCGCAATGCAATGTTCCGTCATTAGCTATTAGTCTCTTCACCGTGGTCTTCACCGTGGATTCTTGACCACAATCAGACTAATGTTATTCTCTATACCTTCAAAACAAATATATTTTAAAATGTCATGGCTATACAAACCACACAGTCACAAATATGGTTAATCTAACACTCACATGAAAGGGTTTCATAGACAGATCCAACCGCTCACTGCCAGGGGTGCGTAATGGTACTGCAATATACACAAACCAGGGGTGCTTAATGGTACATTGATATACACAAACCAGGAGTGCGCAATGGTACATTGATATACACAAACCAGGAGTGCGTAATGGTACTGTGATATACACAAACCAGAAGTGCGTAATGGTACTATGATACACTGTATGGACAAAAGTATTGGGCCACACCTCTTAATCATTGAATACAGGTGTTTCATTCAGTCTCATTGCCACAGGTGAATAAAATCAAGCACCTAACCATGCAGTCTGCCTTTACAAACATTTGTGAAAGAATGGGTTGTTCTAAAGAGCTCGCTGAATTTGAGCGTGGTACTGTAATAGGATACCACCGCTGCAACAAGTCAGTTTGTGAAATCTGTCCTAGATATTCTACGATCAACTGTAAGTGGTATTATTGCAAAGTGGAAGCGTTTAGGAACCACAGCAATTCAGCCACGAAGTGGCAGACCACGTAAAGTTACAGAGCAGGGTTGCCGAGTGCTGAGATGCAGAGTGCGTTAAAGTCGCCAACGCTCTGCTGATTCAATAACTGCAGAGTTCCAAACCTCCTCTGGCATTAACATCAGCACAAAAACTGTGCGCCGGGAGCTTCATGGCATGGGTTTCCATGGTCAAGCAGCTGTATGCAAACCTTACATCACCAAGCGCAATGCCAAGCGTCGGATGGAGTGATGTAAAGCATGCCGCCACTGGACTCGGGAGTATTGGAAACGTTTTCTGTGGATTGACAAATCATGCTTTTCTATCTGGCAGTCTGATGGACGAGTCTGGGTTTGGCGAATGCCAGGAGAACGTTTCCTGCCTGACTGCATTGTCCCAACTGTAAAGTTCGGTGGAGGAGGGATAATGCTATGGGGTTGTTTTTCTGGGGTTGGCCTGGGCCCTTTAGTTCCACTGAAGGGAAATGTTAATGCCTCAGCTTACCAAGACATTTTGGAAAATTCTATGCTTCCAACTTTGTAGAAACAGTTTGGGGAAGGCCCTTTTCTGCCCTTTTATGACTGCGCCCCAGATCACATAGCAAGGTCCATAAAGGCATAGTTGGATGAGTTTTGGTGGAATAAATTGACTGGCCTGCACAGAGCCCTGACCTCAACCCTATCTAACAACTTTGGGATGAACTATAACGGCGATTGCGAGCCAGGCCCTCTCGTCTAACATCAGTGTCTGACCTCACAAATGCTCTTCTGGAAGAATGGGCAAAAATTCCAACAGACACTCTCCAAAATCTTGTAGAAAGCCTTCCCAGAAGAGTGGAAGCTTTTATAGCTGCGAAGGGGGGGACCAACTCGATATTAATGCCTATGGATTTAGAATGGGATGTCATAAAAGCTCTTGTAGGTGTAATGTGTAGGTGTCCAAATACTTTTGTCCATATTGTGTATATACAAACCAGGAGTGCATAATGGTACTGAGATATAGGCAGACCAACACTCGGCCGTGCGTAAACCAGTTGTGGTGATCTCAATGGGACTGGAGCAGAGCTGTGGAACTGTGCGTCTTCTTAGCGTTGCAGCATGTGAATTCTACATGTAATGCCTGTGGGGGCGCAGCAGAGAGAGGGCGCCTCCAAAACCTACTCTGGGGCAGCGTACTGCTCACCCTAATCCACCAGAATAATGAACGCTTACGATGGTAATAAGTCCAGGATAATGACATAAATATACTGCTAAAGCATTTAATTATAGCAACCTATACATTATCCACATGGTAAAGAGATACAACTACTGGGTGGGCATAAAAAAAAAAAGCTGAAGCTCAATATTGGATACCTAATCAGACTCGTAACAGTATTAAGAAAGCACAGCATAGGAGCTGTGAGGTGATGAGATAAGATAGCTAAACAGAGTACTTAATGTGTGAATGCATTGTGCGACGGGTTTAGGGGACTGCTGTAGAAAATGGCCGCTCCTGCAGCATTCCATATGTGTAGGGTCAACCTATGTCAACTGATCTGTTTAAGTCACCCCATTGGTCAGGTGGCAGAATAAAACTAAGACGCAAAGGCTTACTTATTTCTTTGTAAACTTCTTTCTATGTTTTCTATGGATACGTTTTTGCACAGTACAAACAGGTATCTTAAGTCTTTACATGTATTGAAAATATTGAAATAGAGTTGTGTCAGAGACTTAGCATCTGTCACTTTAGTCAAATACTTTTTTGGCTCGATAAGGTCTCTCTTCCCAGCCAGGTAAGCTTGTCTACTCCATAATTTCAGCTTTAAAAATGGCAATAGGAACAAGCCATAGAGGTTAAACTCAGCGGACAGATGAATATTCTTGGGTGTGGTAATCTGGCATGCTATGTAAAATATTTGGTTCTCACAGCATCTGAGCAGAAGCCATAAAATAAGACTCGGTTTGAACCGCCACCCCTCTGACAAGATCGCTCTACCATTGAGCTGCCTTGTCAGCTAATGGGATCTCAGACGTAATAAAACTGCTCCGAGTTGTGCCGGCCTTATGTTCCTCAACACTGTGTAACACAACTGAATCACGTGCATGGGGATTCTGAAGGCTCTTTGCACGCAGTGGCCGTGGGTGTAAAAAACACAGCTGTGTTCATGAAGTAAAAAGTAAGGCACCTAAGCGATGATCCGTGTCATATGCAGTAAACACAACCCCACACGTTCAATAAATCCCATAAACAGTCCAGTCAAATGACAAACACACATTTATCAAACTCACTCAAGACAGCAAAGGTTGGATCTGTCTTCTTCCCATTTTCCTGGAAAGTAACAAACAAGTGGCATTACAACCTCTACACAATTCATCATCTGAGTGGTTGTTTTAACAACATAAGGAACATCTTACCAATTAAAATGTTCCTCACTATGAGCAACTCTATGTGAACACTAGCTCTGACCTGCCTGGGGCTCCACGTGAACTGATCTCTGACCGCCTGGGGCACCACATGAACTGATCTCTGACCTGCCTGGGGCACCACATGAACTGATCTCTGACCTGCCTGGGGCTCCACATGAACTGATCTCTGACCTGCCTGGGGCTCCACATGAACTGATCTCTGACCTGCCTGGGGCTCCACATGAACTGACCTCTGACCTGCCCGAGACTACGCCTGGGCCACCTGCCATTCCCTCATCCATCCTCAGTTGTGAGTTCTGCCACTAGTGGTGTTGCAGGATTGGTGTAGAGGGCCAACTCCTCCCCTGTGTTTATTAATGTTTCTCGTTAGCTACGCATTGGCACAACCCCCACCATTTTTCCATGTAAATCACGTTGGCTGCCATCTTCACTCAGCGGGCGTCTCCCACAGCCCTACACTCTGCACAGCTACACAAAATCATTGTGAGTCCTGCAAGGGATCTGGGGTTCCCAGCGCTGTTGTGTTTCTCTCATAACCACAGCCTCAACCATCAAAGTCGTTCTCTGAACCACTGCCTCGACAAAAATCATCTACGTGTCTCTTCATTGCTGGTTCTCAAAAATAAGTAAATACATAAAACAACTTACATGCAGGTAGCAAACTGCTACCCCAATGTCTACTACTGCTTTAGTAGAAATGGTTTTCTACTAAAAGACAATCCCAGCGGCAGAGCATCTGCCCAATAAACATTACTTTACTTTTATATTGCTGCTGTCACAAATAAATAATTGAAGATTAAACTGTTCTGTATTTTTAAGACAAAATTAAAATGAACTCCAGAGGGAGGGGCGGTAAGGTGTAAATCGAACTCGTAGTAGGCACTCTCAATCAGCTCACTATGTATGTGTTCTTATAGTTGGTGGTATACTTTCATTACTTTAATTTGGTAATAAGCTTTGATGTACTTTAATTTGGTGGTATACCTTCATGTGCTGTAATTTTAAGTTGGGTTTTTTTTACTTTGGTAATGTGAGATATTCAATCGTGCTCAAGTTTTCAGACATTACATCATTACAAGCAATAGTGAGACATAAGCAGGTAAATGAACCATTTCACAATTTAACGACATTATTAGCCTTTTTAGCTCAATCAAAAAACATAGATGCTCAGTTCATTCATAGCTGTTCGATCTGCAATAAATCACAAGGCCTGTCAGATGACACCAATATTAAAGCGAATAAGAGGTGAGGGAGATGCCACAAAGCACCTGTGACATGCTAACGGCATAGTCGTCGCGCTACGGTGACATGCTAATACCATAGCCATCGAGCCCCAGTGACATGTTGACACCAAAGCTACCGAGCACCTGTGACATGCTAACACCAAAGCCACCGAGCACATGTGACATGTTAATACCATAGCAGCCGAGCTCCGGTGACATGCTAGCACAGTAGTCACTGAGCTCCGGTGACATGCTAATGCCATAGGCACTGGGCTCCGGTGACATGCTAATGGCATAGCCACTGAGCTCCAGTGACATGCTAATACCAAAGTCACCGACGCCATAGACGCTGAGGCTCTGCCAACCGGGTCAGCTTCCTGAATCATGCTGCATGCATGCTGATGAGGCTCTGCCTGCTGCAAAGTGACTAATCAGCAGCTGGCTGCTCAGTCCATCAACCGCTACACACTACACGCAACACGCAACCATAGCAGGGTCTGAGCATGTGTGTGTGTGTGTGTGTGTGTGTGTGTGCGTGTGTGTGTGTGTGTGTGTGTGTGTGTGTGTGTGCGTGTGTGTGTGTGTGTGTGTGTGTGTGTGTGTGTGTGTGTG
>JAOYSI010068440.1:0-22601 GCA_025775065.1 Hiodon alosoides
CCCCCCCCCCCCCCCCCCCCCCCCCCCCCCCCCCCCCCCCCCCCCCCCCCCCCCCCCCGATCGAGGCAAAGTGATCTATCCAGCATCTCAAACGTGAACGCGATAGAGATGGAGAATTTTAGCATATTGCAGATATTAGTTTTTAACGAGTTTTAAAGCCACTGCTGTGCTTCGTATTTAGCGGGGGAAACCCATCACCATTATTGTATTACTTCCAACAACTATGGTCGCACACTCTTCTAATTTAAGCTTCCATTTAGAATTATATAAGATAACAATGTTAAAGTAGTGCAAATGACAATGCTCTTTTGTTTATGATGAGTCAAGACTGCTAACTTTAATTAATTTAAACTGTTTTCTCCTTTGGTCTCATTTGAGCAGCAAATGAAAACTGGTTTTTGAATTGGTGTCGACATATAAATAAATAGATACGAGTTAAAACAGCTCTCACACTTATATAATTTAAATAAACTTTTTTCCAAATTCACAGAATTCTGTGACTATAATTTGACTTGTAATGAGCTCATTAAATCCTATCTGCAAACAGCACTGATTGCTATTCTCTGTTTATCTGGTTCTCTGTAAAACACGTTAAGTTCAGTTTTCTTTTATTGTGGTCCTGTTGTTTATGAGAACATTGTCTTCACCCTTTGGGCATGAATGATTCTGAATTATAAATGTGAAACTGCGTTTTGATGGGGCTGGGCACGTTCCCTTAATGTCCTGTTTTTATTATTGTTAAGTGTTATATTACTAATACTACTCTTTATTCACCTTGAGACATATATATATATATATATATATATATATATATATATAAACAAAATAAAGTAAAACATGTAAATAGATGAATATAGGCCTATAATGTCACTGCTTACAAAAGAATACAACCTGACATCTTTCTTGTACATGATCTTGTTATTGCTGCAGGACTATGCCTAAGTATCCCGGCATAAGATAAACATCTTTGGTTCTTTGAAACCATACATACTACAACTCTCAAACATATAGCAGAGTACCTCGCTGGTGTTGACTTGGACTTCCCTTGGATAATTCAGATGTTTAAATTTGGTCTACAATTTTCTTAAATAAAACAAAGACTAAATCTGTAATGGTAGCAAAATATGCTATAATATCCTTCCTTAATTAATCGTAATGTATTCATCCTGGAATCAATTTATTTAAGTCGGAGAATATAATAATCTATACGTAACCCCAGAAAACCGCCAAATATGAATTATACATAAACAAAACACACAGAAACTTACATGCCTGTAATAAAAAAATAACATATATTAACAAAAATTACAGTAATTGTTTATATTGTCGACTACAGTTTGCTTACCTTCTGGCACGCTGATTTTGCAAGATGGGGCCAGGGTAGGCTACCCCTCCTGCAGTTTAGTCCCCTTTGCACTTTAACATCCAGGCTGGTTCATTCTTAGTGTGATGCGTGCACTTGTGTCACATTGTTACAGTCCTGTAAGTCAGCAAGTCAGTTTGTCTGTTCGCCAAGACCAAGACGTACTGGCTGTCTCACTTGTGGATATTGTTGACCTATGAAGGAATAATTCAAGTACTAAAATGTTTAACGTTAAGACCTGAATGCAAGCCTACTTAATGGCTCAGTCAGTAAAGGTCCTATAACGTTTCACCCAACAGTGTCTTATCTCATCCCAAACATCCCCCCAGCTTTCCGTTTTTAAATCCTGCACGTGGCACCATGGGGTCAGGCTCTTAAAAAAGGGACTGGGGAAATGTTGGCTGCCTATACAAAAGAAAAATATTAAACAAAAGCACCGTCCCATGATATTTACATTCACAACAATAGTTCTGCAGACATTATAATGGAGCACTGTGCCTTTAAAATGTAAATTGTCAAAAAAAAACCTGCAAGGTAACAGATGGGGTGTAGAGAGAACTGAACAGAACATCTATTTAACCACAAAGATTAAAAAGAGAAGACATTCTCAGATATTTATATTTATACAAAATTTAATTAGCGCATTACCTGCCTAACTAACATAATGAAAGCCAAACTAAAGTTCTTTTTTTCTTAACTTTTTCAATTGGTGATGGCATTCAACAACTTTGCAGTTGTCTGTAAAATATGGTCCCGCGAGATGGTTGAGATTTAACTTATGGCTCAGAATTTCCAGATTTGGTAGGGTGATAATGGTTCACCCTAATGTCTACGATTACGATACATCATTTAACTCCTGAAAAGTTTTTGTGACTTCTATGGTGGCACGATGACTTTGACTTAGTCCAGCGCTAGGTGACGCAAAATTGTATTTGAGCTGAGCCATGTCTTGTTCCCCGTAATTGATGATGGCATTTCAGATTGATTTCTAACCATAATATCATGGGTGGGGCCTGCTCTCCCCCATTGGGTAACATTTATCATATCGTCATAAAACAAACAGGCAATTGCTCCATAGTGCAAGTTGTCAGTATTAATCAATGCATGTCAGTGTGGCACACTGCTGGGAAACGTGCCCACATGCAGCTCCGGGACATGCCCAAGTTGGCTCTGACTGACAGGCGGCCGAGAGGGACACACCCAATGCCAGGAACTCACCAACACACCCGAGTGGCGTTTGAATAATGTGACCATCCTCAAACGCAAGTCAATGAAAAAAAATTTAAGTAAGAGAGCTGTCTGAGGATGGTTTTAGACTGAAAATTCAGTTTCCTGACTTTGGCCAGGTTTTCTTGTTCTGTGTTAGTAGTGACCTAGAAAATAACTGCTGTTGCATTTCTTTAGAGCAATGCTTTCGCTATGTCAACGAAATAATAAATCAATAACCTCAGTTTTTAACCATCGTATTTCAGCCGGCATGGATCTGAGACTTAACAAGGGAAAGGGAGACCAGGACACTTGGATATGACTTTATTTAACAAAACAGTTAATCATCACCACTGACAGGCACCAGCTGGATTGGGACTCATGGCAACCCCTGGTCTTTCTGGCACACCGCTCCTCGGTGCTGGAGTCCGCCACATGCACCTCAACCCTGCTGATGACGGGTTGGGAGCTGCAGAACCCGGCTATGTTGGTGTTCAGCCGCCCACCTGGCTCGGAGGTACTTCTCCCTGGACCTGAGTATGCCCAGTAAGGACCAGATGGACGCTGCCCGTGAATAGGGCCGAGTGCCAAATCCAGGCGGCGAGCAGCAGCTAGAGCCAATCCGATGTCACTCAGGAGACGAGGCAATGAAGGGGGGCTAGTTTTGATGTTCCAGCCTTAACCCGCCCGGGCTCCTTTCCCAAAGCTGGACAGTGCCTGGATCTAATTGTGATCCTCTCTGCACATTTTGGGTCTCTGCGTTTAGCTAAGTTAACTCATATCATTTCTCATCAGAAACAAGGCTGGGATTTTTCCCCTGGCAAAACCAAAAAAAAATACATTTTTCCCTAATACATTTTTTTTTAAAGCAACAATAAAAAAGGGCATAACCCAAAGTTGGCTAAATGGTTAAAATCTCAAAAACAAAAATGTTATGGTTTCCTAAAAAACAGTGCTTTAAGGAAGAGAGCCTCACCCTGAAATGCAACTGTTAATAGTCATGACCAAAAACACTGTATACAACTCAAAGTGGTTGAAACCCCATAATTCAGTCCTTCCAGAAATTCTCTTCCTCCTGTAGAATTCCACAGAAAGGGGAACATTATGAACGGTGAACAGGGTAAAATTGTAAAACAGCAGTAAACAGCAATCCTTAATATGCTGGACAGCCAAAGTCAATGTGATTTGCTGTTTCTGAGAAGAAGAAAGTCCTACTGTGTCAATTTTAGTCTTAGTCCAGCTGCACGGACAGTATGTTCGACATTTCTGTGAGAAAGCCCAGACAAATTTGCTATACCTGCACAAAATCACATTTCCTTTCAGTCTGCTGAGTTAACTTGTAATTTTTCTCGTCTGCAGCATGTATCGTGGGTCACAGGAGTATACATCGTGGGTTAATAGCCAGCCGGGTGAGTGGAATCAGCTTCATGAATAAAGTCGGGGAATTTGGGAGGTGAGGTTTCCCTTCGTAAACTGGCACAAGTGCGTATGTGTTATATCTGAAATTTGTGGTGGTTTTAAATCTATTTTTGACGATTTTCACATGTGTAAACCTTCTAATCAACTGCGTTTCAACGGTTGATTTGCTTTTTAAAGTAACGGAAACTCGGTTATTAGTATTGTAGCTTGGCTAGTAGAAATTTAGCCCACAGGCCAGTGCCAAAAATCCTCAATTTATACATCCTTGTTTTTTTTTTTGAGCGTATTTCTTTATGAGTTTAACTTTTTTTTCATATTGATTTGTTATGAGACATATGTCAGCTTTGTCTCAGTGGGTGTCATGTTGTACCTCTGCTCACAATCCTACTCGTGAAAATGGCAAACCAAAGCCTATATTTTTAAATTATATGTTTCCTTGAAAAGCTTAAAAGAGTAAGCAATGGCATGAACCATCAGAAAGAAAAACGTAGAGACCGACGGAGAGAATTAACGCGAGAGGTACTGTGTGACGGTGCGAGAAAGGATAAAGGAAGGAAGGAGGGAAGTAAGAAAATCGTGAGTGAGAAGGAAAATAAAGAGAGAGAGAGAGGACGTGGAGAAATTGGCGAGAGTGTTAGAGGAGAGGGTTGTTGTTTTGGCGTGGTCTCAGCCCATAGGGGCCGGATGTGAAGAACTGGAATCTAATAAAGCAAAACCCTGCAAGCACGTCCCAAAGAAAAGTGCGTCTGCTCTTTATTTAAGAGAAATTGTTAGAAGGACAAAATCCGCTTGCTTAGAGAATTACCACAACGCTACAATATATTTCGTTTTTTTTTTTTTTTAAATAAAGTCTTAAATTACACATTAACATCAATATATGTAGAGATTTAAACTGCATATGTAAAAAAAATCTATTTTTCTCACATTATGCTGCTATAACCATGGTTAAATGTGATTAAAATAAAGCTGGGAAAGGCTTTTTTTTAATAAGAAGCCATCCGCTTTAAAATGCTTCAGTTAGACCGAATTCAAATTGATAAACAATTTATCCTCATGGCAGCAAAACGATTTGCTCATGGCTCTTTGTTCTTTATGTGATTAAATAATTTTTGAATCAAAGTGCTGGAACCAGATTCGGGTTTTTTTGGTAAAAGACTTAAGTGACTCGTGTGCAACTAAAACATCTTATAATGTAGCAAAGAGAAGACTTCGTTCATCTGACATAAACCCTCGGTTCCAGTGTAAATACATAACCATAGCTAGCGGCCGTTAAAAAGGGAGATTCCGCAGGGCATTTGGCATGGGATGAGGTAGACAGCCGGGCAGCCAGCCTATTGGCAGTTTGCTATTGACAATCTCAACTTTCAGTCAAAGCCACTAAAACAGAAGGAGCAAAAACCAAACTGTTGGAAGAGAAGCGAGACTTTCCAGCAAAGCATGGCTGGTAAGCGGTTAGTTTGATAGCGGGGTTCCTTCTCACATGGACGGGAATGTTGATAATCTATGGGGATCGAGAAATGCATGTTTCTGGTGCCGAAAAACTCCATGGTGTTGGCAACACAGCAAGTCACCGGAGTATAGATCATTTTTGTTCACAGGCTCTAAAAAAGGAACCATGCTAAAAGTTAGCATCAAAACAGATGTGACTGCGTTGGTTTTGCAGCTGATATGGTCACGTCAACTGTGCATACGTACTGCGTGTTTCATAGATTATTATTATTATTAAATCGTCCCCTCTTCCAGTATCCTTCTCTTACTAAGTTCAAGCGATCAGAAGTAGGTCTTATTTTGCATCAATTTTTCACAGTTTGCTCATAGGAAATAACCCGAATCTCTAACACTTTAAATAGTCACAGATAAATAATCTTTATCTCTCAGCTTTATCTTTTCAGCATTACTATTTTTACAGTTATCATTGGGAAATACAAACCTCTTAAGCAAAAACAGCAAGTAAGACACAAATGTCATAATTTACTCTCCATTACTAGGAAAATAGAATTTCTTTTTTAAACAAAAACATGCCTTTTTTCTGCTTTTTAAAATGTGAAATGCTTTGGACGATATCCGTCATTGGGAAATACAAACCTCTTAAGCAAAAACAGCAAGTAAGACACAAAATATAAATTAGTCGTTTGAAAGGTCTTTTTCAGTTTGCGCAAATAAAAATGAATAATTCAAATGTGTAATTGATCACAAAAAGCAGTCACTTCAGTCATACAGTACAGAAGAAAGAAAATTAACAGAAAGTTGACAACCATATAAGAAGATGGATTGTGTAGAAAGCTGACGCCAATTAATTGGTAAATAATTCAGAAAATAGTCAGTTCAAATGTCATTATTTACTCTCCATTACTAGGAAAATAGAATTTCTTTTTTAAACAAAAACATGCCTTTTTTCTGCTTTTTAAAATGTGAAATGCTTTGGACGATATCCGTTTTGCAGATGCGTTTCCTTCCCACGGTGTGTATTTCTTGTCGCAAAGTGATTGGCTGTTCAATATTGTTGGCTTTTATTATTGGCTGTTCATCAGTTCAATAATGTAAAAGGAAATCCAGTACCACCTGCCGTTTATGTCACTGAGCTGAGGATACAGGTCTGCATCTTCAAAATAAGAGCAGGGTGAGGAAGGCTTGTTTCAAACAACCCAATATTTTATATTAGAAAGTAATAAAATAATAGAAATACTAATATAAAGGTAAGAAAAAAGGTTTTTCTTTTGTAAAGTATGTACTGATAAACAAGATTAGCACAGTGGATGTTTATTCAGTGGAGCCTCAATAAGAGATTACATAGGATAATATAAAATGGTAGGAGAAGGTCGTGCCAGACACTAAAAAGTGTATTTCCTCTCTTCTACCTGTCCTAACAGATATAGGCTTTTTTTTTTTTTAATGTAATAACCCAAATACGAGCATTCATAGGCACCATTGGTTTAAAACACTAAGTACTCATTTGTGTAATAGTTCTATCCTTGGACTGTCACTGGTGCTTCTACCGGTGATCTCTAAGATGCTAAGGGTTTTGTACGATTGATGGTAAATTCATTACTAAATGTCTCCTACATACATTTGAAAACCTAAAGACTGCTCAGCAATTCCCTCTGCTGTTCTTATATTGGTCACATATTGGTCCATAATTTGCCCATAATAAAGCTATCCCAGCGCAACTGTTCCCAATACTTCTATCAACTGTCAGCCTAAATATCATTATGTGTCAGTGTAAACTTTTCAGCATCGATGTTCAGAAAAATGCCACACTAAATCAGAACATTTAAATTTAATGCTATTAGCTGCTTTCTTCCAAAAACTCAGTCATTCACTTGCTGGGTATTTACTGAAGCGATTCATGTTGAGTACCATGTTGAGCTTGAGGATACAACCAGCAACCTTTGATTAAAAGTCTCCTTAACCACTGCACCATCAGCCAACCCTGCTCTCCCTCTGGACAAAGAGCAACTGATAGAATCTTCTTATACAAAGGATTCAGTGGCACATAGTGATTTTGTATGGACCTTGTCAATGTCTCTGTGAGGTGTTTTGTTTTCATTTTCATGGTCTCAGATAAGTCAAGTTGCTTATTTGTTTCTAAGAATGTAAGAAATAGAGCATATACCCTTGTGATTGAATTGGCCATTGCAGAAAGATTCCACTTCTTTGAGTTTTGAAGCCTTTGGCTGAATCTGAGCAGATAAGATCGCTCTAAACACTACCGAATTCACCCTGCTGCTTTTGTCAGCCGTTACATCATCGATAAATACAAGGGAACCAGTTCCACTGGCAGCCATACATGCCCATGCCATAACACTGCCTCCACCATGCTTCACAGATGAGGTGGTACGTTTCGGATCATGAGCAGTTCATTCCCTTCTCCATACTCTTCTCTTCCCAACATTCTGGAAAGTTGATCTCTGTCTCATCTGTCCATAGGATGTTGTTCCAGAACTGTAGGGATCTTTAGATGTCCTCTGGCAAACTCAAACCTGGTAAACTCTCTATATTTACTCTGGTGAAGTGAATTTAACACAGTTATGCCTACCTCCTGGAGGGTATTCTTGATCTGACCAACTCTTTTGAAGGGGGTTTTTTCTTCACCTGGGAACTAATTCTTCTGTCATCCACCACGGTTGTTTTCCGTGGTTTTCCCGGCCTTTTGATGTTCCTGAGCTCACCAGGGCGTTCTTTCTTTTTAATAATGTACCAGATCATTTGGCCACACCTAATGTTTTTGCTATCTTTCTGATTGGTTTGTTTTAATTTCTCAGCCTAATGATGGCTTGCTTCGCTGGCAGTGACAGGACTTTGGACTTCATATTGAGGGTTAACAGCAACAGATTCCAAATGCAAATGCCACACTTGAAATCAAATCTAGACCTTTTATCTGCTTACCTGTAATTTAACTAATGAGGGAATAACACACACCTGGCCATGGAACAGCTGAGCAGCCAATTGTCCAATTACTTTTGGTCCCTTAAAAAGGGGGGGACCAGATATAAATAGTGTTGTAATCCCTACACCATTCAACTGATTCAGATGTAAATACCCTCAAATTAAAGCTGAAAGTCTGCACTTATTTATTTTCAACTCCAACATGCTGTGGTAGGGTCCAAAATATTTATCCAAATATTTATGACCTGACTGTAATAAGTAGTAAAAGGCTTAGTAATATGACAGTCTACACATTATTCATTTACTAATGGCTGTGTATCTGAGTCAATGCAGAAATAAGCATACACACATGTAAAAGCAATCAAACTTCTCTATTCCTCATCTACTGAATAATGCAATTCATATAATAATGAGTACGTCTGTGCCATCACCACCTAAAGGGATTCAGTTATTTCGCCTTATACAACGGCTCACATGAATTTCTGATTTCTGATTGGTCGACAGGTGTGCATTCAAATCACATGAGAATGTGGCCAAGACGTAGTTCCAGCAGAAATGACCTGCTCACAGTTCCAAATCAGTCCGCACACGTTCAAATCCCCAGGGAATTGGGGAAACAAATTGTACTCTTGTCCTTGCTCTAACAAGGCATAAACCCAAATCACAGGTCTAGAATATGAAAGACTGCCAACGGCTACACCACATGAAAATTCAATAAAGGTGGGGAAAACACAAACCTGCAAAAAAACAATTCATATATTCAGCATACGGTCTTTTTTGCCAGAATATATCTCAGTATCTAAAATATTTATTTTGCGGGTATTGTTATTCAGTGTTACTTACAAAGCTGATATTGCTCATATGAATATTTAACAGAACAATTCACTGTAAGTACCGTTCTCAACAGCAGAATTAAAACTGCAAACTTCTGTTTTGAGCCCAGTATTTTAACCCATAAGCCCTCAATGCCTGAACCCTTTACTGTGACTGGTTCGATCCTCGAGGATCCTCAGTCAAAACCCTGACAGGAATTCCAGTAAAATACTTTTTTTCCTCTGTGAGGAGCTTAGGTGACGGAATTTATTTTGCGCATCATGCCTTTCTCTCTGTAGAGCGCTGGTTCATCAACAATTAATGTGGCACAGGAGCATTACATCACATCCCTAGCAGGGAAGGTCCACATCACGCAGTCTCACTGCTTATTAAAAGCCTTGGAAGACTTTCCAAATGTCCTTCCGTAGCTTGCAATTTTTCTGCTTCTTCTAAAATTTGCATCCTCACTTCAGCTTGTGTAACCTACGTGTGTCGGCACACCGAACCCCTGACAGGGAATTGGCCCAACATGGCACAACCTACTGATTAGAGGTTAGCTCATTGAGCTTAAGACTCACTCCTTATTTCAGGGGACCAATCTAACTCTAGTGCCGACACCAGGGGGTTACATCACCTTCAGTTCTTCAAGCAAAACTAAATGTGCACACGGAGTGACACATGTGCAGACCGTCTGTGCTGATGTAAGACACAGGTATTTATTGAATCCAGGAGCCATGGTGGATGTCCTTGGATTTGTTTAAAAATTTATTAGGTTGTTATGAATATGAATTCAATATGAACTGTGTGGGCTTGAGGCAGTGATATGAATCTTTGTTTATTTATTTATTTATTTATTTATTTATTTATTTATTTATTACGTTAAAACCGGCCAAAAATAAATGCAGTTATTTTAGCTTTAAATATTGCAAAAACCTGTGTTCATACACAATAAACATGTCCTTCCCAAGATTTGATGAGACCCCTATGAGGGGGCACACTGGTGCATGATCTGTGGAGTGGGGCTACCCAAAATGACAGAATGAACCATGTGTTATTGGCTAACTAACGCTAGGTAGCTAGCAAGGTAGCGGATGTGCCAACATTAGCAATGCAAGGAAGCCAACAATATTATTTTGTTCTGTGTGACGTTAGGTTATTGCTTTCTCTGTGTGCTGTATTTTATCTTTGTGCTGTCGAGGGAGCCGGATTGTCAGGGATCGTCTTTGTTTGAGTTGGTTGTGACACTCATCGTTCTTGTTGTTTTGCAAGGAAGTCTCCAATTGAACAAAGTTATTTTTGTCAGTCAGCTGTATTCTAGTACATAAAGCAATTGAAATAGCCAGCAGTAGGTCTGTAAAGAGAATGGGAGAGAAGTTTGTGTACACACATTACTAAGCAACCGTGCTTCTCTACCGTCAACACGTCGCTAAGCAGTGCAAGGTGAAATGTAAATGGAAGTATTCGGTCTAGGGACGGGCGAGGCCTCATAATTATTAGAACTGTTTGGGCTGGGCTAAGGTGAGGTTAATGTTGTGGGTGAAATGGTATGAAAACGAGTTTGTATTTAAGGATCTGTAATTTATTTTGTAATTGTCTCCAGACAATGGCATCAGTGTTTAATTGATTAGGGAAATGTAATGCTTCCAGAATCAAATGTGGTGTTGCCTGTTGGTGAAAGAAATTAGCTTATGTTGGTGAGTTGCGCCTCTGTCCTCAAACTGCAGTGTTGAAAGTAGAAGTAGTGTGTACAAAATCACGATACACTCCAACAACACGCCTGCTGTCAGTTTACATGGTCCCATTAGATTGTTTTGCCTCCACTATATCAATTGGAGAAGTTGTGTGATGGATGCGTCTGTCTTTTCTCTATTATCGAAACAAACAAAAAGAAAATGAAAGATTAATGACAGCGTTTAGACTAAAGGGGGTTATTTGTCCAAAGTTGAATTTCTCCTCCAAACGGTCCCTTGACGTTCGGTATAATATTTCATCTCTCCGTTCATTCTGCAACAGCTTGTGGGCACGGCAGTGTGTTTTTTCACATGGTGCTATCACTTGGAATAATTTCTTACCAAGGAAAAACTAGAGCAAAGAATATAATTTATTACTTAATATCAAAGTTGAAAACATGCTTTCAAACAATCCCTTTCCCTCACGCAACAAATCAATGCATTCATCAGTGCTTTCACATTGACATACAAAAAAAAATCAAATTAATTAGAGAGCTGTAGAAACCAAAGTGAGACCTCTGTTTCAATGGGAAGTGAGATCACTCACAGTTTCAGAGCCACTCTGTCTTACACAGGTCTCCAAGGTGCTGGAGCCAATGCCAGGCCATTATGAGGGAGGCGTGCACACTGACTGAGGAAATTCAGAATCCCCACTCACCTTGTCTGGGAGATGTGAGGAGGGGATCTGATGTAGACCACAACGGGGAGACTCTGCATGTATTCAGAATTATGAGCCAGGGTTTAACTCTAAAAGGGAGGAAATGCCATTCAAACAACGTTCTTGGTTCAACATAAATGTATGGTCAGGTTGGGCACAAAAGGCAAGCAGAATAATATTTATAATAATAATCTATAACTGTATCAAACAAGCTACCCGGTAAAATGTAAGATGACAAAGACATCTTTGTAGAAAATGTATGATCTGTCAGAACAGAACAATTATTAAAGTGTATGTTCGAACAGTGGTCCTGCTAGCCAATGATGTCGTCTGAGATTTGCCTGAAATGAAATTTTTGGTGATTATTTGTAAAAAAAAAAAATTATTAAAATAAACCAAATATTTATCTTACTTGGTTGTTCATTTCTTGAGTATGGTTTATTTTTGGTATTGTAACAGCTTACCTTTTTGGCAGATTTTCAAACAGACTTTAAAAAGAAGCAGGCAGATTATGGGTCTACCTAACTCTTGCCTTGTAGCCTACAGGGTGGTTTTTTTTCGTAGTGAATGAGATCATTAAGAACTAATGTCTTAGTCGCTTTGAGGGTTTGTGTACATCATTAACAGCAGATTGTTAAATGGCTACAAAATATCAATATGGAGCCTCCAGAGGGGCCCAGTTTGTAAAAAGTGATTATGTCACTTGAAAATTGTGACCGGGAGAGCACAATTGGACAAGCCCCCCGAGCTGCACTGGGTAGAAATCGGAGGGGCTTCTCTCGGCTCATGCCCACCACTGTCTCTTCTCGGTTTACCAGGGTGTTTACCAGGGTGTGTAGCCTGCAGTGTGTAAAACCAAAGGCTTGTGGATTAGAGAAGAGTGCCGCTCCACCCTCCCCGAGTGTGGTGGCAGGATTCAGAATTACGTGCTAAGATTCATCATCACAGTTTCTGGGTTCTGTGATTGGGGAGAAAAAAACAAAATAATATCATAGCAAAACCATGAGTGCAGGGTGTGTTGCTGCGTGCCAGATTGCTAAAAACCAACAACTGCAGACAATTGTTGGGACAAAGGACCCTCTTTGCCCCGGGAGTGACATCATCAGCACTGCCTCCTAGGGTTTCAAATCTGCAGCGCGTTTGGCACGAGGAAACCGGAAAACGTCCAACTGCGTTAAAACCAGTCCTTTCTTCCGTCTCTGTCACTTCCTTCCTCCATTGTGAAACCATTGACCCGGCTTTGTAGTGTTTCGGAGGAGGTAGAATGAAAAGTTAGAACTCAATTAGATCTAACTCACAAGGAACGATCGTTAAGTTAGGGGGCTTCTTACGAAAAGGGATGGATACAAAAGCGTCTCGCTATCCCCCTCTGACGGCAACACTTTTCTCCCAGCACCAAGCCACGATGCCATGCATGGACAACGCATTGTGCTCCTTGGATCTACGTTCCACCTTGCCCAAATAAACTGCTCGGTTTAATGTCTCATGATACTAAGGCCGAGACATCTGGGCATAGATCAGCTATAGAACTGTTTGTAACATTGGGTGCAATGGAATCTTTTTCTCTGCTGATGATTGAAAATTGCTACTCTGCTTCCGAGTTGATTAAAAAGCCATATGCACTTCATTAACTTTCCATTTTTTACATAGATTTGTTACGCTGTAGCTCGGAGTGTATGTGAATTAAGATCTATGAGATTGTACTCCAATGTGTTTTCAGTAAATGTACAAAACAACAAGCTGTCTGTAGATGACTATATAGCCATATGTTTTTTATATAAATATTTGCATGCAATCTGTCTCCCTAACTACAATCACTAATTAATTCAACATTCAGAGTAAATACGCCATTCTCGGTTCTAGATCGCTAGTAATAGTCCATTTAGAACAAATTTACAACTTGCACCTTCTCTAAATGCCATTTTCCTTGCCTTTGTCTGCCCATAGTCAGTGCCACGTCGGGCCACTATGGCCAAACAACCTCGCTCTATTTCTTCCCTGTTCTTCCTTCCTCAACGCCTGCCCATTTGTCGTTTGCTGCGTTGAACTGTTGCAGTAAATCAAGGGTCTCAAAATCGAAACTGTTTGGCGCCACCTAGCGGATGAAAAGTATTTTTGAGATTAAATTGAATCCGACATGCAACCAAAGTCAAACCAATTAATTTTTATTGGCTATTTTCCTAAAAACATGCAGAGCACAGTTTGTAATAAAGAAACATAAATACATGTATTTAATTACTTTGTGTTTCCCATCCTAAATGGTGTATATATTCCAGTTACAGTAGCTAACTAACTTGATTCAACAGTTTTCTTGCCTTTCAAAGAAGTTGAAGGAACGAAACAAGTAAAAGTGTCTCTGTTTGCATCAAAGGTGGTGAATTATTAAATATTGGATGAAATGATTTATCCAGAAAATAAACAACTGGTTATTTTTAATTTTTTGTCGGAAACCTTTTTTGCAAACTCAATTAGGTTTTTTCCAGGGGTTTAATTGTAATAAAGCTAGCTAATTCAATTTGTTTTAGCTAATGTGAACCGATTATCAGCACTAGCCACTTCCTATGTCACGCCACAGATTTACACTTCAAACAAATACAGGGTTTGATGCCTAATCATCTTTTTATTTACCTGCCCGTCAATAACGGTGTTCCCCCTTACATAGTTTGGTTTTAACATCAGTTCAGGCGATGATCAAAAACTAAATACGTTATATAAATGTTTTTTTTGTGTTGTTTTTTTTGTCCCGCACAATTGTTCCACGTATGTAATTGGTGTGGCCTCCAGACCTTTGCCCCCAAGAGTTTGCAGACTACATTTATTTTTTTATTCATTGTTTTTATAAATAGTCATTGTTCTATTGAGGGGATTTCATCAGGTTTTATCGGTTTTAACACAAATTCCAGAAGCTCAAATTGCACTGCATCATTCATCACCAAATTGATAAAGTTTGAAAACATGATGCTAATTGTAGCAAAACTTGTTAATTATCTTCTCTCTAGGGGTTTGTAGCATTGTCAGTTACTTGCATTTTTGGAAGAAATTGAATCACGATATGGTGAATATCTCTTGTGCTTTTCAGAAGTGAGGTGGAATGTCAGAGGAAATTGTTTTTTATTAATTACGAAATGAGGTGCAATGATTCGTGGAGGAAATTAATCTCCCAGTACGTGAACTGGAAGACAAGAAATGGATGCCTTCTTTGTTGACATCATACATGAGCTGAATGTCCTGTAGCTGATCCAGGATCCAGGGTTAGAGTGTTAAAGTGTCTGAAGTCCTTCACCACAAACCTGAGGCTGAGGAAAAGTCAGCTGTCAGAGAAAACCCCTAATTTCTCAGCAAGTCTGTTCTAGAGGAACAGGGCATACAATTAAGTGGCAAAAAATAGTCAGCTGCTCATGACCTGATTTTGGAGGAATTTGACCTGTGATTTCACAAGGTACAGAGACACCTTATAGATGTTTGATGACCCCTTTGTGGGTGTGGAAACATGTGTCTGACAGCACATATATGTTTTCCACAATAAAAGTGCAAGTAGCAAGCAAGGCTAACTGGTGTGCACCTTTCTGTTATCATGAGGGTTGCAATAGCATCACTCAAACCAAAAATAAACAGACTCTCTGAGCTAATGAGTTATACCAGTCATGCAATGGTACTATTTTTGAGGCGTTGGTCTTCGGGGACAGTTTTTTTTCCTGAAAAAGGATTTTTGGCTATGTTCTGGCCCCCTAAATTCCGAGATTAACCATCAGCCCTTTAGCAACTTTTGCTCATTACTCAGGCACTCCACTTTGATCAGGCTCACTTTCTTAGCTCCACTATCTTAAGGTCTTGACTGGCCATCCACTGAAAAGTGTGCCTTGACAGTTTTCCTCTCTACGTCCAGCTGAGTCGGGCTGGCTCTTGGAGGCCTTGATCTGCGGGGTCTGCCGCTCTTGGGTGAGTTTCTCCGGGCTCTGATGAAGATTGGTACCCTTTTTTGCTCGCTGGTCCAGCTGCAGCCATGTGTCCACCAGGCTGACACATTGCAGCATTGCAGCCATAGCCTTAAGCTTCCTCTCATTTCCCTTTCCCTGGGCCAACTTGGGCCTGCAACTCCATCAGGTCTAAAGCCATTTCTTGGAGGTGATCATAGGCGCTGACCGCAAATTCCACTCATCCTCCAGCTTCCGAGTCAGTTTTAGAGGTTTAGTTTTCCACAGCCTCTGATTTCGCCCAGTCCCACTCCTCTGTGTACCGACTGGAGATGGCCTTCTCTTCAGCCAGCATCCGGTTGAACTTTTCTGGCCTACTCTTCAGGTTATGGACTACCTGCCTCAAGCTGTCGTGCTCTGCACATTGTCCAGGTTTTTCTGCTTACTGAGCCTCTCCCCCATCTTCCGATCCAGGTCTTTGGCATACCACTGGACCAGCTGCTTCTACTCCACCATCTCCATGTGGTACTTCTCCTGGCACTGTGCCGCAGTCGGGTCAATCTACTCTTCTACCTGGGCCTGCAGCTGTTTCCTCAAATTGTTGGCTTGAGTGTCCAGCTCTTCAGTGGGTCTGCTGTTGCCCTTTCTACACCAGCTAGTTTATCATCTGGACAACTTCCGTCATACCCAGATTTTTTTTTTTGTCCCATACTAGGGTTTTCTCCAGTCTTTCCTGGGGAATTCTCCTCTTGTGGTAGGATGTTTTTGGCTGTCGGCATCTTGGTCAGAGCCTTCACCCGAGGGACAACTTTTGTGCTGTTTATCCCGGCAGAGGTATTGCAGGGACAAGACCAGCCAAAATCCATGGTAAACTAAAGAGGTTGTTATGCAAAAACAGATTCTCATATAAAACAGGTCAAAACACAACTAGGTTCAACAAAACTGTTCAAAATCTACACAACTCACTAAACACTATTTTGGTTAGGCTTAAACTGGCTCCAAACTTTCTGTAGCGCTTTCCTCTAAGGTACCAGTCATCACAAACCTGGCCAGTCGCCTTTTATGCTGTGGCTGATTATACCATTCCAGTTGTGCCAATTATGTAGCTGAGGGCTATCAGCAGGCAGGCACTGAATGTCAGGCTGACAGGTTCTTATAGGGGCAGGACCACTGTTTCCCTGCCAACTGTATAGCTATAAAAGTCCTTCCAAAAAAACAAACGCATGCATGGAAGTTGTTAAGTGCCATCGATTCCTTTCCTATTCATAATGACCCTATGGATGTGCTGTCTCCAGACTTTTTGATCTTTGACCCTAATTTGCATTGCCAGGGATGATTCTATTGCCGTATTTATTGATTCAATCGATATTGTCTTCCTTGTCTGTGATTTCCTTTGACCTTTCCGAGCGTAAAAGTCTTCTACAATGAGTCTGTTTCGCCTGAAGATGTGGCCAAAATTTGACAATTTCATTCTGGTCATCACAGCTTCTAATGATTCCTTTGGCTTGATCTGAACTAGTATCTACAGGTTTGTATTTCTGGCTGTCCACAGAATTCTTAACAGTCTTCTCCAGCACCACAGCTCAAAGGCATCTTCTCAAAAGCATTCATCTGGTCATGTTTTTTCATTGTCCAACTTTCACACCCATAGAGTGCCACTGGAAAAACCATAGCATGGACCATCCTAATCTTTGTTCTTTTCATCACATGTGGTCCTTTGAGCTATCTTTCTAGGTCTTTCATAGCTGCCCTTCCAAGTGCTAATCTTCTTTGTATGTCTTGACTGCTTGATCCTTTGTCATGAAGCATTTATCCTAGGAGGCAAAAGCTTTCTACAACGTCTATTTCTTCTCCCTCCACTTGGAATGTTTGGATTTGGGCTGTTGTCAAAACATTAGTTTACGTCACATTTAAGTACAGTCCCATTTCTTTCCTCTCCTTCAGCACGGGGTCTTCTTCAGTCTCTGCTGGTGTCATCTGCGTATCGAAGGTTATTGATGTTTCTTCCTGCGTCCCTCACTCAACATTCATTTTCGTAACTATATTACATTTACATTTTACATTTTAGTCATTTAGCAGACGCTCTCATCCAGATCAACGTGCAAAAGTGCTGTAGTTTAGGGGTAAAATTGCAATAAGAAACTGAGCTTGCCCTAATGACATATATACTGTGAGACGGTATAAAGACTAATGCTGCAAAGGCGATAAGTTGATATCATTAAACATGCATAACTTCCTCATAAAAGCATCATAAACTACACTACATGCATGGTAGGGTGTAAAAATGTATTTTCAGGTTCTAGGCTAACAATGTTCATACATACAACTTATTATGCGGCTTCAAACTTTTATTTTAATAAATCGTCCTCACGAGAACATCTTAAATAAAAAAATCCACCACAAGCTTCACACACAGCCTTAGTCTAATATAATCTCTAAAAGAACCATAGAGACAAAGCAGAAGCATATGCTTTGTATTCCATAAAAGATGTGAATGCCCTTGAGTGCTGCCACCATAAATCTTGAATGAAAGGAAATGGGCTGAAGATTTTGATCTCTTACTCATTCCGTCCCATCCTTCAATGAGTCAAAATACCAAGATAGAATTAGAACCACACAAAATTAAATTCTTTTATGATCTGCACAACCGGCAGCTAATGTACTAATCAGATGAAAGGTTATAGCTTTTTCTGCACTTATTTATTTTTAAAACTACAATAGTAGTTTATTAAACTACAATAGGGTTTCCGGCGCTAAATTAAAATAAAGCCTTGATGGGAACATCACTTTCTAGACAAGTTTTCTCAACTTTATAAATAAAGTTTTATTCCAAACCTCCATCAACAGGGTCTTAGTTGAGGGCAGGTTTTAGTTGGGCTGGAGCTGGGACCAAATCAAAAGTTTGGCAACCTGCTAATTGTACGGTAAATAATTACATTTGAATAGTGTTTTCCTTTTATGATTAGAAGGAATAAAATATGCTAGATTGCTATTTAATACAGTAATGTAAAGTGTGATTACCATGTTGCCAAATTTTGATATGAGGCCGGCCTGGGTGTCAATACAATGCTTAAAAGCACCAACCTTGGTGCAATTGTGCAGGTGTAAGGCTTTGCATTTCACACTTATAGGAAGTTTAGCTTGTTCTCAGCATCTATTATATAAAGTTATGTATTAAAATCCCCTTATTTACAGCTTTCAGTTGAAGCTCTCAGTCTTCCTTTATGAAAATAATTTTTGTATTTATTTATTTTTCTACTTAAGTGGCTGATCTTATAATTTGCATTAAGCAAAAAAAAAAAAAAAAGAGACCTAATGTAAACTTGTAAGTCCTTTCATAAAAGTGCGAAGTCACAGCTCTGTAACCGGACCCAGAATGTCCAGTGATCTGTCTCATAGCCAGTGCTCAATGCAGCCTTGGCTTTTCTTCTTGGCTTTCCCCAGAAAGTTATTTCCCAGTCAGGAAATTGACTGCTCACCGACGGCCTTAACTTCAGCTGGGGGGATTTGGACTTTATATAGAAATGCATTTCACATAATCTTCTTTTTAATGTTACAAGTTCACGCTTTTTAAGGGGTGACTTTGCACCAAGTCCTTTAAATACATAAACGGGAACAACAAATAAAATGGATATGGTAAACTTTTAGTAAAAGGCAAAGACAGTCCCAGGGCCCATGTCTTTGACAAAGCCTTCCTGGTGCTCTGGTGAGGGGAATGATTTATTTTGTGCTACGAGCTTGATTTTCAACGAGTTACCTTCGTCCTCACGGCGTTTTCTGTCCTTGTTCAGATGATGAAGAAAAAGGAAGTTTCCGGAATGTAAAAGAGAAACCATAAGTCTTCCAAAGGGAGAGCAATTTAACCAGCAATCTATAGGCATATTTATCATCTGGTTATGGTACATTAATCATAGCGCTGAGAGGAAGGACTCATGTCTCCGTTTCACCACCCAATATTGTCGATTGCATCTTGAAACAAAAGGGGAGCAAAGTAACATTTATCTACCAAATCTTTTTGTTTGGAAAGAATGAGACCAGAGCAGTATTCTTTCCGCTGACACACAGGGTTTGACTTTCAAACCCATCACAGCTTAACTTCTAGAATGGTAAAATACATATCCAGATTGCTGGTACGATCATCCAGATAGCTGTTATGATTATATGATTATTAATATACCATGTATATAGCTATTGGAAATAATGTAGAATAATATTTGCAGTAAATACATGATCTGTGGAAACAATTGATTTTGTTGCAGCTAAACTGACAGGGGTCAAACAACACTTCCCAGGGTCTAACAAATTAAAGAAAAAGGTATTTTTCTTAATTATCCTCCTCTATCAATCATGTCTCCGGCAAACCAATGTCCCACCTCCATAGGGCACCTTGTCTTTCCAGTGTCCCACTGTGAAAACAATAGAGAGCGAAAGAGAACTCAAGGATGAATTAGGATGCTAAATTAAATCTACCTAGACTTACCCCAGATAAACTATAATGAGATGCAATCAAATGCATTCGTCAAAACGTCTATGTTCAATTCTTCATTATTAATTAATGAAATAATTAACATACTTATATATTTATGATAACGTCTTAACAGTTTTCCTGAGTTGCTCAGTCGGTAAAGGTGCTCACCCAAGCCTTGTCGCTAACAATTGTCTCCTACTGGTTTTGGGTGTCTGTAAGCTAGCAGGAATGTGCCCCTCTTCCAATCAGCACAAAGCCTCTTGTGTGGGCTGTGTAGCCTGCAGTGTAGCCTGCAGTGTAGCCTGCTGTGTAGCAAGCAGTGTAGCATGCAGTGTAGCCTGCAGTGCAGCAAGCAGTGTAGCATGCAGTGTAGCCTGCAGTGTAGCATGCTATGTAGCCTACAGTGTAGCATGCAGTGTAGCATGCTGTGCAGCCTGCAGTGTAGCATGCAGGTTAGCATGTTATGTAGCCTACAGTGTAGCCTGTAGTGTAGCATGCTATGTAGCCTACAGTGTAGCCTGCAGTGTAGCATGCAGTTTAGCTTGCAGTGTAGCCAGCAGTGTAGCATGCTATGAAGCCTACAGTGTAGCCTGCAGTGTAGCATGCAGTGTAGCCTGCTGTGTAGCCTGCAGTGTAGCATGCAGTTTAGCATGCTATGTAGCCTACAGTGTAGCATGCAGTGTCACATGCAGTGTAGCCTGCTATGTAGCCTGCAGTGTAGCCGGCAGTGAAGCTTGCTGTGTGCTGTGGACAAGGAAAATGTAACCATAGGCCAAAACATCAAAGTATTTTTCTTTTTCGCATGCCTATAAATGTTGCTTCTTAATCTAAAATTACATTTAATTGTTTTACATTGTGTAGATATAGTTTAATATATATATTTCTACAGACAGTTTACACTGGGATGGTGTCCTTTAGGATCCAATAGCTGTCCCATGTCATTTTAGAGCAGTGTACCTGTCATATTTATAAGAGACACCAGATACAGACTTGTGAATGTGCATGAGGGTATCGTAAAAAATTAAATCTATTTGTCATTATCAAAGAATTGTCTTGGATTTAAATATTAAGAGGGTCATCATCCATAATCAATTTGATTAATGGTATTATAAATTTAGAGTTTGCGGTCACCGTAGAGAGCAGTGCTGAGAAGGAGGGACAGATGGCTCTTGAATTTAAACATATCATTCAATTCCAGCACCGTTCGCCCCCTTCGTGCAAATTTTAATGATAGAGCGGGCACCCAGTGTGCTTACCTTGTACTATGCCGCTCTGTTCCAAATCTTCTTCAGAGACTCGTCGAATGTCTGTTTAATATTTCAGGTTTACTTGTGTTATCTGTACAGTTAAAGTACCTTCATTGTTGGTTTCTATATAAATTGATTAATCATTCATGCTATTAATATTAACTGAAAGACTGTTTGCTGGTAACATTCTCCATTGATGAAGGCAATGCTTATTCTGAAAAAAAAGAAGTATTCTTAGATTATGAAGAAATGGAGGTAGACACAGCAAGGTAATTGTATAAAGTGACACATTTTACTTTGGCTTCATCCTGGGTACTCGTTTTGTAATGCCTTTATCTAAAAAAATTATAATACACGTCTTCTGTTTTCAAACTTGCTTACTTGCATCTTCTCAGAAAATCATAACCATAATGTGCTTAATATCCATTTTCTGCCAATTGCAGTTGGTGTATTGGTAGACCCAAACCCCAACCCCAAAGGAATCATTTTATGTTTTACTCACCTGCCAACACTGATCAATTCAGTTCCCAGGTCATTGCCACCAAGCATGTCATTTCAAACTCAAAGCCTTTGGAGACTGAAAATTTGTGCGGAATGGGGATCTGTTACACATAATTCATTAATCATGCCCTTTGGTTTGGACAGGCCCACAGGTGACCATAAAGGGCACTAGTTTGTCCCCTACTTGGACCACACCAGTAACATTAAGAGCCCCAGCGTACTGCGAGCCTAATCCTTGATGCTCCTGTTATCTTGTCGATTGTGGTCAGGGAAAGGATGTCTCTCCCAACTGGAGTGCCCCATGGTTCTGTTCCGGGTCCTGTCTTTGCTTTCTGCAGCGGCTCCTGCCTCATTCATGCAGGTTATACACGCTCACCTTTCTCATCTCCTCTGTCTTTCCTCACGTATGCCTCATATTTCTACTTGAGTTATTTATTAGAGATAGCGTATCAGGGAAACATACTCAATTTCATTATTTAAGCTTTTGAAATCTCGGCACACTTCACAATATTTTGCTCTCTCCCCTTCGTTATTGGATGAAAGGCTAGTGGTCCCTCCTAAACGATCACTGTGCTTCTGCTAAAATGGTATTCTGTAAGGTGCTCGTCATTCCTTCTTGTGTTATATTTAGCTTTATAATCAAAAACGTCCTTTCTGTAATTCTCTTGCCCGTTGCATTACTATTTTCTTTACTATGCCTTTTTATCTTTAACGCTTTGCCCCTTTCAGCTGTAGAAAATTGTTGTTTGGCTTTTGCATGTATTTGCTACTGTCCCTCAATTACCTGCTATGTAGCATTAGGATTGTGGAGCCTAATTGCGTATTGATGTTTTTTTTTTATGAAGAATTACTGAATAAGCTAAACTCCCACATCAGACACCTCTAGAATTACAAAC
>JAOYSI010068450.1:0-22599 GCA_025775065.1 Hiodon alosoides
GCCACCTTCTTCCATTGCTCCATGGTCCAGTTCTGATGCTCACGTGCCCATTGTAGGCGCTTTCGGCAGTGGCCAGGTGTCAGCATGGCTTTGCAGTGCCCGACCAGGCCACCACCATTGTAGCTGAAAAGCTGGTGGTAGAGGTGTTCTTACATTTTGGGGCGCCGGAGGAGCTCCACAGCTACCACTGGTCTTTCGGAAATTGTGTTGACTTTTGGGGGTGCATAAGACCAGAACAACCCCTCTGCACAATCAGAGCAACGGGCTAGTTGAACGTTTCAATAACCCAACACAACTGGCTATCCTGACAAGTGCCCACTAGAAGGATTAGGATCTCCATCTGACTTTGGTCCTACTGGCGTACCGTTCGGCAGTTCAGGAAACCACAGGCTGTACCCCAGTAGCTGTCATGTTTGGGAGGGAGCTCCACACACCCGTGGATCTGGTGTTAGGTCAGCCGCCGGAACCTAAAAATCCCAGAGGCGGCGTGCCCTGGGTATTTTTCAACTTCTACGCCAGCGGCTGACTACGCTGGCAACTTTGCACTCTGAGGCGTGGTGCAGGCAGGAAAGAGGAGGGAATGTTGTATTTGTGTTAGTTTACTATGTGTATGCTCACTTTGTATCTGTGTTTTGTTTGTGTACCCTAAGTTTGTGTGCTTGGTTCAAGAGTGACCCCCCCCCTCCCCTCCTTCTATCTCCCTGCCAGTCTGTTTCTCTGACCTGCCTTGCAGTGCTTATAAGCATAGCTAAGTGTATGACAGAAGTGCCTGTGTGTGTTAACCAGGTCAAGCATTAAAGCTGTGTTAAACCTGAGTATTGCTCCATGTCTCCTTATTCCTACTACTCACGGACAAGGAATGTCACAATATATATTTTGTATATATAATTCTTATATACATATATAAGATAATTACAATTGGGAATAAGTAAATGATTTTCCTATTTTCTCCGAAATTTGGAATCACTAATTTTTACTAATAAGGGGCTTCAAATCCTGGTACCATATACAGAAGAGGTTGAGGAAGTATGACCATTCCTTAATCCCAGTCACCTTTGAGCCACCCTTCTCTTTTGCACTCCACAGGCTACACAGCCCACACAAGAGGTTAAGCGCCAAATGGAGGAGAGGCATCCCTCTCTAAGTTTTCAGGAGCCTGAGGACTGGGAAGACAGCACAAGATGCTGGTTGGTTATGAGTGGAGAGAACCTCTACCAACTTACCCCAGCCCGTGGACGCTCTGCCAATTGTGCATTAATGTTTTTCTCACAATCAGCAAATGACATAAGCTTGATTCAAACCTGAAAATTTCAGCTCCAATCTGGCAAGCATCTTTACCAACAGAGCCACTCAGGAGGCCCACGATACACATTAAAAATAACTATTTCAGATATTTAAAAATTATATCTGTGTGCTGCTAATTTTTTCCCTGGTTTCTGGGTGCACTAGCTGCCAGTGTTACATACCATTGGTCCAACTAATAAACTGTGTTTCAAATTAGGCTATTTAAATGAAGGAAAGGCAATCCATCTGCATATTTGGCAGAGTTTTTCAGACATAATAGAGCCTTAGAGTTGGTGTAGGTGTTTTTTTAAGGCATAAGATTTTACATAACAAAGGACACAATTCATTATCATCTTCTCTGCAATGACTTGATTTTCAGACTTCAGTTTGCACATTTATCATTTTTTGAACATGTAAATAGGAAATACACCTTTTTCTTTTTAATTTTCAGTACTTTATGCCTTTAAAATTGCATTTATATTACGACCATCGATAGATATGTACCTAAGCTTACAGTTCTCTGATCCTATGGATGCCAACAGTACATTGTAAGTCCAGAAAAGGATGTTCATAATACAGAAAACAAATGGCAATGGTTTTCCACACATTTAAGAAATTGCATTCCTGCCTTTTTTTTTTTTAATTAATGAAAAAAGCACAGATAGAATGCACTGGCCAGCATCCTCCCCTGAGAAGTGCCCTATCAAGCATGTTTGAGCTGTATCAACAAAAGAAGCTTTTCCTCAGGATCAGCTCAGTCAAGCTCTGCACGGGGACTGGGTAACCATTTCGCAACAGGGTATCTTCCAATTTCTGATACATGTCAAGATGAAGATTAGAGCTTCATCTTATCACTAGCTTTTTGTCCGTGAAGCAACAGAAAATATCCTTTTGGGAACTTACTTATGTTCCATACCTTAAATGTGAGTTCAATTGTCAGGGTACAGCCCACATATGCCAGATACCAAGGGTTTAAAACACAAAAACACAATGTTTTTAACTGGTTGCCTTTAGTTTCTCACTAAACACACTAAACAGTTAGGTTGATGTGACTAATGTAATGTTTTCTAAATATGCAGGACATTTTTAAGACACATTTTCTGTACTTTTTTCATAAATTTAGGGGAAAACCTTCATCAAATAAGATTATTGTCAAACAGGAAATATTTTCTCACTATGGGATCTTTCATAGCAGAAAAGGGCTATCAAGTCAGTGGTAGAACTGACTCAGAGGAAAGATAGGATTCAACCTTTTTAACATGAGAATTAGATTCTGAGGGTGTTCTCAGAACACAGCCTTCAAAGCCAATTTATGTACCATGTGCTACCTAGTACTACAATTCAACATATCTGTTATTTTCTTGTGTACACTTGGCAGGTGTATCATGCATACAAACAAAAGTGGTCTGTCACCTTGAGTACCTCTCATGTTTGCATTCTAAATAAGGAAATAAAATATCTCTCCCTATGGGTATACTGAATCTCGCCAAACAGCGATTCAAGAAGGACACACTCCAGAGCAGGAGCTTGAGCCTCAACAAGAGTCAGTCTGATTGTCCATGCAGACAAACAGTGGAGGCGTGGGCTTTGTGGTTGAGGTTTGCCTAGCCTAGAAGTAAGTCCCCCGTGGAAAGACAACAGGGAGGTCATCCCTTTGTCCAACGGGACGACTGTGACCCAATGCATAAAAGGCGTGCGGCTCAGCATATTGTGTGCTGTGAAGTGGCTATATAGTTGTCAAACAACAAAACACAAGCAGCAGACAGTGGAAAAAGACTATATGAGAGACGGGTTCAAATAGAGGTGAAATAATATTAACCACATACAGCAGACTGAATCTCTGAACCGCTTTGCCAAATATGAAAAAAGGCTTATTTGAAGTGATAGGGCCTGATGCCTGCTGCGAATAAGCTCTGATGCCTGGCTGAAGAGTAAAGGAGTAAAAGCACTGTAAGCTGACCGAGCAGACACATGGTGTAAACAAAATTATTATTATTATGTATTATTTAACTACTTAAATAAAACAACTATTGTAAATAAACCATACTGGAACAACTAAAATATACAAATAAATTCATATCATTCCTAAAGCATCAACATTAACAAAGATGAGGTCAAACACCAGGAACAACTTGCCTCACCAGACACAATTCCCCCCAGGGGAATTAAAGGCGATATAAGCAGGGCTGGCCGGAACCACTACCTAATCACTAGGGAGGCGGAGCGGGGAGTTGACAATTATCCCCATGATACCTCAACAAATGATACAATACAAAGGGAAGACACCAAACTGTCCCCTGCTCCGTCTGGTAATTGATGGTTCACGTCCGACTCCGAAGAAACCACTGGTGAGAGCAGAGTTCCAAGCCGGACAGCCTTTGACACAGCCCGGCACTCACACTGCCAACATGAAGCTGGTCCACTCGTCAGAAACACAAAAAAAGGGAAAGACAATACATATACTGTAGCAGCAATGTCAATCGCAGCGATAAAGAAAATCAACAGCGTAAATGAGAATTGGCACCAACAACTAATACGTCTGTAATGGTAATAAATAATAAAGTTCCGATCACGCTATTAAAACGTGTCCGTTGGGACAAAGGAAATGTGCACGGTGTTTTTTAACAGTTAACAAACATCAATTTAAGATTGGATGCAAGTAAACAAAGAGATAATTTGCTCAATGTGTGAACGGGCAGGTGTCCGTCACAGGCACATCCAGGCTCATGGAACTGGACAGCAGGTCCAGGATTTCATAGGCAATGATTCCCTCTTGTATAGCATATCTGATTACCCTGTATTCATAAGATGCCCTGTGGTAGGGTATTATCAGGGGATTGCATCCCAGGTAGAGAGAATGTGCAGACAGCTGAACATTGGGCTCATTATAAAACTGTCTACTGCTACAGAGGCACATCATCCTATCTCTTTAGTCTTGTTAGACGCACACCATCCAGTTTCGAGGAAGGGTTAAGAAGATGGAAGATTTGCTCCGAAGCTTGCTCATCAAACTGCACAAGGCTCTGGCACAGACAATGAGCTCAGAAAGATAATGCTATTGTAGCTGGGGGCTAGGGATGAATGATCTCCGTAGCAGCACCATATGTTTCACCTCGGGCAGCATGGATCGGACTTTCCACACGTGGTACCTAGTAATCTAGATAAGCCTTTATCCATGCACCAAATTGTTCTTGCCAGTTTAAGCTCTTCCAGAGACTCTTGTAGACAATACGTATCCTCATGCTAACTGTCACCTAGGATGTAGCCTTTGACATCCTTAGACATGCGCTGAAAAACCATTTTATACTGAGATGTACTGGCTGATACAGGTTGACTTACCCAGTGCCTCCTGTGTGGAAGGGAAAAGCTCAAAGGTCTCTGAAAAAGGATTCACTATAAGAGGGACTGCAGACTACGTAAGCTACATAACTAATAACCATAGAGAAAAGCAAAGCGCATTAGTAAAAAAAAGTCTAACATAACACCAAAGGTAACAAAGCTAGGTAGGTTATGAATGGGAAACATATACAGTTTGTAAAGTTGGCTAAATTGCCCACTACCATCGTCAAAGGATGAACAATTGTGCAAATCTACAATGTTATCATAACGTCTCTACTATAAACAGCACAAAAAATAACAGTACCAAGCACAATTACGCTGTAAATTATAGGGTTGCATGTGGTTCAGTGTTTGACGAGCATTTTGTAGGTTAAAGTCTTGGGAGGAGACCTGCTGTGGTACCCCTGAGCAAGGAACTGAACCTACTGAATCTTTCACTAGTTATAAAACAGAACATGTCGAGATTTGTATGTTGGCCCTTCCTTAGTGTGTATACCTCTGTCAGACTGTGCATAGCTGAAAATGGTTTTGCTTAAAAACCATACGAACTAGTTAGTTCACTGATGTCAACACAGATTGTTCCTAACCACAGAGCTCCAGAGATATACCAAAACGACAACTTGCTTACACAAGAAACACATGAGAAAAGAGAGGCTACTTTGATATCTGTTCAATCCAGAGAGTGTTTAGGGGGGAGGGTTTGAGGGAAGGGTTACTTAAAACAGCCAAGTGCAGAGCAATGGGAGAAATTGCAGTCTACTAGCCAGCCACTTGTGTACTGAATAAGAGAAAAAGATAGCTGTGAAAGCAGCTCTCTAAATTATAGATCAGCGGGAAAAAGATGAAACTGCAATCGTACAGGCAAGAGGAGAATCAACCCAAAGAGCTATCGATCACCTTGCCAGCCTGGCAGAAAGCAAAGGCAGTGAGGCTTTGGAGAGGATTCCCCCAGTGGCAGAGATCACGCACAAGTGTCCAATGCAGTGGAAAAAAAGGGATTAAATACATGTTACAGACTAAAAAGTGTCCAAGAGGAGTGTGGAAGACAAGCATCTGTACTTGGAGGCCAGCAGACTACACTTCTAAAGCACTCTTCCATGACAGTGACTGCATATTTTCAGTTCAAATCTTTTAGATTTGTCTCACGTCCATTTTTCCAAACAACCTTTGTATTTCTATGTATCTGAAGATAGTTGTGTATACAAGAGGGCAACCTTCATATTTCTCTTCTATGTAAAAAAAAAAATTCATTTGTCCATTTATGCAAGCACTCCTCTGAATAATGTCTCATTAAACTTCTTACATGAAATAAAGAGTCATACTGACTCAGGGGAAAACAGTTATGACATTTATGTTATCACAACCCTTAAATTCACTCCCTAGCACTCACCCTGGCTGCAGGCACAATCGTTCAACCTGTGAAGTGTCCTGAGCCAGAATCACTGTTTCATTGTAAGCTCTTTTTTTTTTTTTTTAAACAGGTAGGCAACATACTGTAAAGTTTGTCAAGAAATGACCAAGACAAAGGTTGATACCACAGTACGTCTCTGGAGTTGTTCTTTGTCACAAGATTCTCAAACCTCCCAGGCAGCCTCCTACTCAAAACAAGTGTTAATAAAAAAATGGATAACCAAAGGACTACTATAGATCTCTTGGTGTCCAACAACAAAAACACTATCCAAAAAGACTGCTCTACAACAGAAACTTTTTCACAATGAGCCACAAGTAGCAAGCAATCCTGGAGCCTTCCTACAAGCCTGCAGTATCGACCAGGATAATATAACTATGCAAAAACAAGATCCTTATTTTAATATGATATATTAACTTCACATGTATTTTAACAAAGTTTTTTTTTTTTTTTTAAAGCAGTTTGACACCTGCCCGGGATGCAGCCACCCCCCATAATTTCCTACTTCTGGCCCTCTATCTGTCTGTCAGCAATCATTTACAACCACTCACTGAAATTAATACCCAGTACTTGTGCACCCCTCTTTTCCTCTCACCACATGCAAATAAATACTAAACAGCAATCTCTAACTGCAAAAGATGACCTAGCAGACCCTCCTAAATGTCCCTCTCGGTAATAATGCATTCAATGCAGACAGTAAACAGATTAAATGGGTGCGACCCCAGAAAAAATGCACACAGAAAAGAAAGGCTGTCCTCTGTTCCTGCACCAGCCACACTTCCAATATGGACCCTGGACCTAGCTTTGCAAACAATATGTATTTTCTTCCATGAGCCTTGCTGCCCTTGCTCTGATCACTGCCGTTTCTGTCTCCTAGCATACCAATTATAAGGATTACTGCCCAATAAAAGGACATCATTCCAAGTTAAGTTGGTTGCTATTGGCCTTTTTAGTTGGCTTTTGAAAAAGCTCCCACAGCACGAAGCTAAGCAAACAAATGAGTCCTCCTTGACTAGAACCATGTTCACCTAGATGGTCCTGAAGTTGAAAAACGTGCCATCCAAAATTGAATCAATTTATGTCATCATTGGAATTTTCAGGAAGAAGCATGGCATGCCTTTTCAATTATAAAACATAATTATTTACAGTGAGTCTCTAACATTCTAGCAAGTTCTGTGAGGGTAGGTATGCACCAATAGTGAACCTATGCACAATGAGGCATTTCAGTCTAAGCAAGTGCCAGACCTATGTGTATGTATAGGTTGGTGCCAATTAAATTACAAACATTAAGTTACACTTTGATTTTTTTTATGAGACAGACTAGAAAATTCTAGAAGAGAAACAAAGCTTCATTTAAAAAGTAAAAATAATTGGCATCAATGTCAAATTGTTCCCCACTTTGCAGCAATAAAGTCCTTTAATCTTCTGGAATGGGTTGCCACTAGATATTGGAATATTGTTGTTGTTCCAGCCATCCACCAAACCCAGATTCATTTGTTGGATTGCCAGATGGTGAAGCGTGATTCATCAGTCCAGAAAAACACGCTTTTAGTGGTCCAGAGTCCATTGGCAGCCAGCTTCACACAAAGCTTTTTTCAGCCGATGCCTGGTACTATGCATAGTGATTTTAGGATTGTGTGTGACTTTGCTCTCAGGTCATGGAAACCCATTTTATGAAGCTCCTGACAAAACAATTATTGTGCTTATGCTGCTTCCAAAGTCAGTTTGGAACTTTTGGTAGTGATTGTTGCAACTCAGGGCAGATGATTTTTCACGTGCTACGCACTTCAGCACTCGGTGTTCATGTTCTTTGAGCTTGTGTGGCCTACCATTTCGCGGCTGAGCTGCTGTTGTCCAAGACATTTATATTTCACAATAACAGCACTTACAGTTGACCATGGCAGTGCAAGCAAGGTAAACATTTGACAAAACTGACTTGTTGGAAAGGTGGGATCCTATGATAGATCCCATGTTTAAAGTCACTGAGCTCTCCAGTTCTACTGCCAATGTTTGTCTATGGAGATTACATGGCTGTGTGCTTAATTTCATACACCCGTCAGAAATTACTGAAATAGCCAAATTGACTAATTTGAAGGAGTGTTCACATACTTTTGGTCATTTAAAGTATAATATACATAATATATACACCGATCAGCCATAACATTATGGTCACCTGCCTAATATTGTGTAGGTCCCCCTTTTGCCGTCAAAACAGCCCTGACTCGTCGAGGCATGGACTCCACTAGACCTCTGAAGGTGTACTGTGGTATCTGGCACCAAGGCATTAGCAGCAGATCTTTTAAATCCTGTGTGTTGCAAGGTGAGGCCTCCATGGATCAGACTTGTTTGTCCAGCACATCCCACAGATGCTTGATTGGATTGAGATCTGGGGAATTCGGAAGCCAAGTCAACACCTTGAACTCGTTGTTGTGTTCCTCAAACCATTCCTGAACCGTTTTTGCATTGTGGCAGGGCGCATTATCCTGCTGAAAGAGGCCAATGCCATCAGGGAATACCATTGCCATGAAAGGGTGTTCATGGTCTGCAAACAACACTTAGGAAGGTGGTACGTGTCAAAGGAACACCCACATGAATGGAATGACACAAAGTTTCCCAGCAGAACATTGCCGAAAGTATCACACTGCCTCCGCCACCTTGTCTTCTTCCCATAGTGCATACTGGTGCCATGTGTTCTCCAGGTAAGCGTCGGACACGCACCCGGCCATCCACGTGATGTTAAAGAAACCGTAATTCATTAGACCAGGCCACCTTCTTCCATTGCTCCATGATCCAGTTCTGATGCTCACGTGCACATTGTAGACACTTTCGGCAGTGGCCAGGGGTCAGCATGGGGACCCTGACTGGTCTGCGGCTATGCAGCCCCAAATGCAACAAACTGTGATACACAGTGTGTTCTGACAGCTTTCTATCAGAACCAGCATTAACTTTTTCAGCAAATTTTAGCTACAGTAGCTCGTCTGTTGGATTGGACCACACGGGCCAGCCTTCTCCCCCCATGTGCATCAATGAGCCTTGGCCGCCCATGAACCTGTCGCCAGTTCACTGCTTTTCCTTCCTTGGAACACTTTTGACAGATACTGGCCACTGCAGACCGGGAACACCCTACAAGAGCTGCAGTTTTGGAGATGCTCTGACCCAGTCGTCTAGCCATCACAATTTGGTCCTTGTCAAAGTCGCTCAGGTCTTTACGCTTGCCCATTTTTCCTGCTTCTTAAACATCCACTTTGGAGGACAAAATGTTCACTTGCTGCCTAATATATCCCACCCACTGAGAGGTGCCATGATAACGAGATTATCAGTGTTATTCACTTCACCTGTCAGTGGTCATAATGTTATGGTTGATCAGTGTATAAGTCCTTGTATATGGAATAAATATGGAATGATCCCTTCATAAATGTTCATATCAAAGCTTTTTGGAGATTTTTAAAAAATGTATAATTTGTAAGCTCTGTAAGTCGCTTTGGATAAAAGCGTCTGCTAAGCATCTAAATTGTAAATTGTAATTAACAGATATGTCTGCCAAGATTATTTTCTTGCAGTTAATATTATACTATATTCTTTTTGAAAAGTTTTGTCTAAAAAAATGTCCCAGCCCAAGATGAGTCTCTAACAACAGTATATTTTCTTTACCCTTCCGTGATGTTTTTTTTTTTTTTTAAATACCAGCCACAAGGCATGTCTTAAATTCGGTTTTTTTTTGCAAGAAATATAGAATTAAACTAAAAATGCATTGTTAAATGCAGTTTCAATAGAGCGTAGCCTGTGTTTTATGTTGCTTAATACAGCTGATTTACATGAGACATGATGCTAAATCTGGCAGTATTATGGAATGTCTTTTGGTAATTGTTTGCTCTGCATTTCAGAATCTAATGTGTTCTGACAGCAGTTTTCCTGCTCTTTTGAGTTGCTTGTCCTCTTGTCTATTTGATGTGTAGAAAAGAAAGGAGACAATATTTAATTCTCTTTGATGTAATTTATTCCAAAGACCCCTCTGACCTTGTTTGCAGTAATCAGATCTATCTGCACCACAAACCAGCCAATATAATGTAATCAACAGTGAAATGCATATCTCCTGGAGGCAAGCTGCCTCTCTGCCAGCTCTTCCTGTCTTAACTCCTTCTGCAAAGATACCCCCTTTGGAGCATTGATCAATAGACAGATCTAGGAACACTTAAGCTCCCTCAGCTATCTGTCATTTTTTACAACACAGCAACTCGATGTCACTAGTAAAATATGATTAAAACATGCTAAATTTCCTTAAAACATTAAAGTTCTAGAATTCTAGAGCTCCCTTAATAAATAATTATATTACTGCTAGTTTCAAAAGATTCATTGGAAAGTTCCGGTGTTAATGTGTTTCCCCTAAAATATTTAATAGGCACATAGATAAAATAACACAGGTTAATCTTTTAGGCATGCTCTAATTTATGGACATGAAATGCATTAAAGTGCAAAGTGTGGTCATTGCAGTCTTGCAGACTCAAAGAGCATGTTTATAACATGTGTTCAAAGCTGCTCGGAATGAGATACTTACTTTTCACCTCATCTGATGACACCACAGGCGTTATCTTGAGCCATTTAATTTTTATCACCGTTAGTAATTCACTATGAACTAAAATGATATCCTGCTGACACATCAGTTATAAAGTTTTCTGTTCTGAACAATTTCCTTTTCTCTTTATGTAATGTAATTTGCTCATGTAATTCTAATATGGAATGGAATGCAGTAGAATTGTGTTAATTCTATGCACAAACTGTAGAAACAACTGGGATTCAACAACATGCATAAAGAATCAATTCTGTTTTCAAAATCATTTGGCATGGTCTGGAATATCAAGGATGGCAGTTCGGAAAACATTGTATGCGAGACCCCTCTCTTCACCATGAAAATCTACTAATTTTGAAATGAAAGATGTCCAAGAATATTTATATTTTTTTATTTATTTATTTTTTTTTTAAATGAAGATATATCTTCACATCTTTTTGGGTTCAAAAGCTATCAAGATGGCGGAGACCCTCATATTCATCAGCACGATGTAGATTGCTAATCATTAAGCAGGCATTGAACAGACATGGCAGCCAATTAAACATGCTCTTTAATTGGGACTGAAATGCTAAAAAGACGAATCATTGTTATTATTCATTGTTATTTTGCCAAAAATAAAAATATAATCAAATAACTTCCATTCAACTTTGAATTGTAAGACTTTTGATGCATGGGTTTATTTATTAGGAATTTTTAAACCATTTAGCTTGAAAAACACTTCCTTCAGAAACAACACAGAACTATATAACATAATATAATCAGAATTGATTACACAAACATGAGCTGGGAAAACTGTGTTTCAATAGTCACTATAATCACCGCCAAAACCCACCCCAAGCAAGTTTCTGTCCAAGGATGTGGAGGAGGCTATGGGTGCCTTTGGGTATATATGCAAATTCTTCAGTTTTCATCCCACGCAACCTCACTTAGGAAGGCTGTAATTTTAGAAGCTTCAAAGAAAGGTTCTTTCTCGTGGAATTAGTGTGTGTAATTGTTTCTATTCAAAAAATAATGTTGATTTTTCCTTCATATAATTTGTTTAAAACCGCAAATCTAAACATAAATACATGGGGGGGGGAAAAAATAAAAAAATAAAAAACATGGCCAGCCTCTTGTATTTCATTACATCTATGAGCATTATTAGTATGTGTAATGTATTCTCTGGGCAAGGTCATTAGCTTTTAACTAAGCCTGAACAACTAAAGCACTGCAGCATCTAAAGTACTGAGAAAGGCAATTTGTTAACAGCAATACATTTAAAATAGCAATACGTAATACAAAAGCCGAACGTAACAAACTAAACTAAATTCGATTAAAATACCAGAATCAATTCAAATAGCTTTAGATTTTTGTCAGTCAATAATATTTTTGTTCGGATCATTAAAAATAAGTTTTTACCTTATTGTGAAGCACATTTTGGTTTGACCAAGTTTAGAGTTCGTAAATTTGTTTTGGGAAATTTGATTTATTTTCTTGGGTCAATGACTCAGTTATCTTTACTGAATTTTTGTATTACGGGTAAAAAGGTAGACATCAAAAAACATCAAAACAGGTCTCTAAAAAGGTGTGTGATCTTAGCAGGAATTATATAAGAGAAAATGCTTCTTTCTAACACAGACAACTCGGAAAGGAGTGACATGCTTTGCTTTTCCCAGAATAGTGTAGTATTTTAATAACATGGATGCCAAATTGTTCTCATTCCTGCAATTAGCACTTTGTATGCCCACCTTTTTCTTAGATCACACTGAGAACATACTTCACGTAGTGTTTAATCAAGTTGCGGCGTGCTTTCTTAGGGATTTTGGACCAGTCCTTTATTGAGAATATTCTTCTTTATTTCAAACCAGATTTGTTAAGTTGGACTGAGGTCTTGAGACTGCTATGGCCAGTCAAGAATACTGATTTTGTGTTTCCTTAACCAATTAGTAGACTGTGATGCATGATTGAGATTATTGTCATTTTGTTATGTAGATTGTTCAAGATTTCTGGACAAATGGTCCTGGTAAAATCTAGAATACATTTTTTACCTTCTATTCTAACCAGGGTACCAGTACTAGAAGAAGAAAAAAATCCCTCAAAATGTAGATCTACTTCCATGTTTCACACTGGGCATGGTGGGTTTTCTTAGAATCTGCCTCATTACGCTAGTGAGCATCCGTAAAACTCAATTTTGTCTCATCAGACCGTAAGACAAGTTTCCAGTAGTTATAAAGATGCAGCTTGTGAATCCGTGTTTAACCTTCAGGAAAGGGTTCTTCATTGAAACTGGGCTCATACAGTCAACTTCGACAGTTTTTTTCTTCCAAAGTATGTCAGACTGTCACAGAAACCTCAGGATTGATACCCCATAGAAACAGTGTCAAGGTTCTAGAAGTTTCATTGAATATTTCTATCCAGACAACAGTTTTTTCATGTGTTTTGATCGTAGCTACTTAAGGGGTGCACCATTTTTTTAATAATACCACACCATTCTGCAAAATACTGGATATGTTTCTCTTTTCTGGGTTGTTTGTAGAGGTGTGCTGAGCGATTATTTAAATAATCGACACGAAAACTATTAATAATTTCGATTCATCAATGAATCTGTTCATTTCAATTAATTTTAATTGTTTTCATTTAATAATACAGAAAAGGCTATAGTACAACTATAGTAGATAATATTCTGTAACATTTTTTTTCCAGTACTGGTTTAGTTGTCTTACTCTGTTGATAGTCTCTATCTAAAATAGCAAGTCTCACTCAGACAACAAAACATTTTTTTTTACACAGTGTTATTACTCTGAAAATTACTCAGCTTTCTCACATAAATAACAACAGTACAAAATTTTCCCCTGATTTTTTGGAAAGCAATTATAAAACTTAATAATTCTTGTCACTTCAACCTACTTGGAATTTTTGCTGTTTTCTGAACAAGTGCAGCAAATTATTTTAAAGTCAACTCATTAACCTTTAAAGAAGTCAATAACTTATTTGCAAAAATAGTCAACAGACACTATTCACTTAAAAAAAAAAGTATTTAGTACTGTGGGTCTTTTTTTTTACCATTACAAAAATACTGAACTGTTTTTTACTGTGCTCATTACTTAATTGTGTTGTCACATGAAGAAATTAACATGACTCAACATGTTCAAAAACAAATACATTATGCAAGGTTGCTATTTAAAAACCCTAGCATATCAACGTGGACTCTCAACAGGTCGCCACGAAGGGTTTTCCAGACTGTTTTGTTTCATTAAATGTTTCGCCCAATGAAAGCGCTGTCGAAACAACATTGTGTGCACTGTAGGTTCTAGCGGGAGGATATAAATTCTAAACAATATTGCGACAATACGGCTGCTTGTAAAATAACAACAAAGAAGTACCCACAAAATAATGTTTTGAATAGGGTTGCGTGGGTATTATTGAAGAAAAATGTATGACTTGCAATTTGATGAAAACGGGTTTTATTTATCTAAAAGAGAACAGGGATAGTCACAATATAGCAGAAGATGTATGTGTGGGGTTTTTTTTTAACACACACACACACACACACACACACACACACACAAAAAAACGTTCATATTCATTTTTCCTCCCCATACTAATATTTCGCCTTCACTCGCTCAACCAAATCAGTAATACCGATCTGCTGTTCAGTATTCCTGCCAAGATCAGACCGAGTGAACAGCTGATCGGAATTATTATTAGAGAACGCACTCAACGTGGATGTAGCTATTAATATCCCATCATATATATTAAGGCGATTACGATCGTCGAGTATTAAAATGATCGCCACGACTCGAGTAACTCGATTAATTAACCCAGCAAAATGATATTTTCTTTCAATCAATCTGAGCTAAAACTTAATGTTCCAAAATAATTGTATATCTGCAAAATCATGTTTTTTGTTACATTTAACAAGCCTCTTAAAAAATGGAGGGCACTGTTCTGCCTTCAAAGTATGTGAGGACATGCTTTCCATCCAGAGTGGCTCTTACTCCTCAAGTATTTATCACTGGGATGAAATTGTGACATTCAGATTTAATTTCTAACATCCCTCGCCTCATAGAGTGGTCACAATAGCCAGTCCTATCTTACTCTGTCTTATACCTTTTAACAGTTTTGACAAATTTATGCTATAATTTGGCTAAGTGACATCTATTTAAGGTCAATTTATGAGCTTTGAACACTTGCATCAGCATATAATTGCAGGATGACTTCACTCAAGAGTGCTGTAAATTGCAAATATTCAGGGGAATAATGTTACACATGGCAGTAACTTGCTTAAATTGGATCTGGTAATTTCTGTTTCTATCAATAAGTTCTGATACGACTCAATAGTAAGACTAGGCAATAAAATTAATCTCTTGGGAATGGAATCACCATCAATCTATTTCTAGTTTGTTTGCAAGGCAGAAGCAAACAAAGTAAATATAATACGACAATACTAGTTTCTTACAGCTCCAGCTTTTCCCAGTGTAATTAATCCAGCAGGGAATATACATTTAAACGGATTGCTATCATAAGCATCAAAAACTAATAGTCACTGACATCTGCTTCCTTTACGTGAATGCGTTGTGACTCCTCATAACACAACAAACTATGCTGTTTTCCTTTTTATGATTTTAAATTGTATTACTTTGACTTCTGTGATAGCCCATTGGAGATGGGTTGTCGCTTTTATTTGGCATTTCCAAAATCAAATTATTTTTAAAACTCCAACTAAATACTAACAACTAAATATAACTAAAACCTGAATTTGTAGATTAATGTTGTTTAATTGTGTCTGTAATGGACATGGTTGTAAAAAAAATGCCCCAAAACTACATGTAAAATGGCGTGCTTTGTGTACAAACAATGATCATCTTAGTAATCATACCTTTGCTAGTCCACCACAATTTCCCTCCATGTGGAATTAAACAATGACATTCATCCTCTGAGGAAATCAGTGAAATAAAGGGAAATAATAAAAGCCATTTAACATTTTCCATCCAGTCATTCTAAAAAAATAAAAAAAATAAAAAAACTAGAGTACAAACCATACTCTAAACTCTACTCTAAACCATAGAGTATTCTCACTTTTTATTTTTGTTTTTATTGTTATATACAAATATGAAAAAAACTGAAATATTCATCCACATATTCATCCACGATTGTTTTGCCATGTCAAGGGTACACACCATATTTAAAATGTTTTTCGTTGCTAGGAAAGGAGAGATCATTTACCACTGAATTTGCACAAATGCACACACAAATGAAACACATGCTACAGATATCCCTTAATCATTAACTGAATGCAATTATCAGAATCACCTGGTGACTGCACTGTGTTTTCAGTCCTAGGAACCATGAGAGTTTCCTTCACACTTCAACACAAGCTGTTTCACTTGTCATGCGGTTCTTCCAATAAACACCAAAATTAATACGTTATTGGTTACCCTATACTTTAAATCACACAAACATAACACAGGTGCACATACCAATGTTTAGACTGAATACAAACTAATGATTGTACATTGTTGAGGAGAAGTAGGAAACCCCTCCATCTCTGAAAGCAACATCACATTTTTGACAGTTTTACGGAATAAATATTACACCGAAGGAAAAAATAATATTTGGATAGTACATAAAATTAAAAAAAATCTAAAATAGATTATCTTACCTTCCAGTGATTATCTTATCTTTGACTTTGTTTCTAAATGGCCTCTTTGAAAAGATGTGCTGCCCATACAAAACTTTTAACCAATTTACAGTAATCTGCAATGACAATAATTTAATCAACTTCTTATTTGGGTGGCAAAATCATTATGAATGTTGTCACAATATTTATACATGCCATTTGCAGATTCTTGATCACAAAAACTGTCCTCCCTGCATTTCCATGATGTGTTACTAGGACCTGAGGCTCGGCTAGAGGATTGGTGCTCATGTAACCTATGTGTCTCGATCCCTTAATCGCCAAACACGATGCATAAACACTGGGAATCAGAAACGATAAACCTTTTTGGGCAAAAGAAACAAGTATCGAGATCAGGAAACCAATTGGTGTCGATTCTAGAGGGGGGTGTAGTGAACTCGTCCTCAACGGGCTTTGCTACATTTGCTGATCCTATAACTCGGAGCTGAGACCTCACTGAAGCTCCGATGCTTGCTGGTTTTATTGCTGGGGACCTTGGAGTCCTGGGAAGCTAGCTGTCCTTAATCCTTCTCCATCTGTAATGTATGTGCCTGGTGGATGCTCAGGTGACCTACAAATATATTAAATAAATGGGTTTTTAAACACAATATAAAATGACAGTACAATAGACTGTATAAGATGATTAGAGTAACAATGGGGCTGTGGATTGAGAGATTCCTTATGAGGAGGTGCACACCAACACCATACACTTATATAATTATTTTAGAATTTATCCAGGGCAACTCACAATGTGTGTAGTAACTAATGTGTAACAGGCAACTTTCTGAATGATTCAATTTTATATAATACTCTTTGCAGCTCTACTTTATGTGCCATCACTTCAGTGAAGGAATCAAGCACAAGCAATACATGAAATCATAGGGACTCATGAATCATGAAGGGGCTCAACAATGATATACAGTGAATTTTACAGTAAATAAAATGCTTACAGCAATTCTCCTCACAATATAAATTACAGGGCACCGACACAATCCAAGGACATGATTTTTTTAGAGGCCATGTATAAATGAGCTGATCTGTCTAATCATAGTCTCTGGCTCTTTTAGATGTTTGGATTGTCTCCCTCGTTAGGGCAGGGGATCAAAGACAAACCGTGGATACGTGAAGTGCCTTCAATTTTTAAGGAGTTGAAAGCGACCAGCATCTTGCAGCTTTGGGAACACCTCCATCAGTCATTTTTATTTTTTTTAAATGAGGATCGGGACTGCCCTTTTGATTAAAAAAATCACAATTAATACATTAAAATTTGCATTATCACAAGTCAAGCTAGAAAAACATTGTCACACACAAACGTTCCTTAAATAATGTAAGCAGGTTAAAAATTGAGGAGAAGGCAGTCATAGAGGATCTGCTGAGACAATGGATAGATGTTCGCAGAGTGTGCTTTTTTTAACCTGGGTTGATTTTATTCCATATTCCATAATATTAATGCATATTGCTTTAGCACAAGGATAACTGCAGGCTTATGAAAGAAAGTAAATTATTGGTAATTATCGGTCTAGCTGAAATCTTATTAAAATGTTGATGAGTTTAGTAAAAACTTTAAACAATTACCATTAAATGAGATTCTTCTCTCCCCTAATTTGCGAAGGTAACATTGCTCTACATGGAGGTTGAGGTTCCTCAAATTTGAAATAGGGGTACAAGAAAGTCGTCATATACAGTGAAAAAAGGAGTAGTTCCAACACGCTTTCCCCTTTCTATGTGTTAAAAACACACATAATAAACTCACATAGAGTTTATTGTGTTAATAGCAGTTTGAGACACAAACAATTACTCGGCATAGGAGTCAGGGACTGGTTAGACAACAAAGGGACAAGGTGCCTGGGCACTGGTAGACCTCTATTAGAAAATGTGCCTGCTAAAATGCAGCTGTTATCGTCTGATATTAATGTGAAACTTGGGTAGATAAGTTCCATAAACTTGCAAGCCACTCAGAAGAACATTTCCGTACATGTACTACTCTAGCAAAGCTAAAAAATATAGAATTTTTAAAAAAGGGCACTGTGATACTTTCAATTCAGCTATATACGAGTCTACCATTTTCATTTACTCATCCAACTTCGGCTGATGTTTAACCTTTGACTGGAACCTCTGACAGCACGTTGTGATGTGTGTGTGTGTGTGTGTGTGTGTGTGTGTGTGTGGGGGGGGGGGGTGGGTCGATTGGTCAATCGAATGGTTGCTGGAGTCCTGTTGAAACATGTGGTGACATGGAGGGATTGCAAAAATGGATTCGAGTTTTGCAGCTCTTGGGGATAGAGTAATATAAAATGTTAACCTAGAGCCTCTAAGATCAAAGCGAAAGATCTTAGATCTCAGTGAAAGTTAATTGTATATTTTAAGCGAAAAGATACAAAAACATGGCAAAACAACAATCACAACTGGGTTATTATTGTGTCTGGATTTACAGCAGCAGAGTGCAAAATAAAACATGACAAATTACCAGCAGTATCTGAAGAAGAAACCAATTTAATGGTAGCAGTTGGTAGAGAAATAAGGGAAAAGTAAAAATGAAGGATACACTGGATCCCCCAAAAATTGTGCTGTCTATCTATGTTCACACTGAATAAGAACTTTTTCAGAGAGCTCTTACACTGATAACAGGGCAACCGATGCCGAAGGGACACCCGCAAAGGAAACAGTGGATACCTCAGAACAAAAAAGTACCTTAAAAGATGCATAAGCTGGTTTATGTTCGGGCTTGTGTAAAAAAATGGCGTGATACTTTGAACCATGCTAACCAAAAAAGCAGTTAATTTGAGGTTAGATCACATTTTAGATCATGTTCACCAAATCCTTACCAAATATTTTTTTATGGGATGATTAAAAAAAAAAACATTAATAATTTAATTTTATAACTTTTAAGAATGACATTAACCCCCAACCCACCTAAGGTCAATGGTCCAATAAGAAGACAAAAATGGAAATATAGTTTTATGATTATTATCTATGCAACTGAAATATGTTCCTCGGTTGATTCACAAAAGGCGTAAACATCACCCCTAATTTAATGAACACAAGGCCCTGTCTCTAAGTTTATAGGCTCTTAAGTGTTGAAATATTGATTTCAGTCTGGCGTCTATTTGGTCATCTCATGGGTGACTTCCATCCCCTGAGAGGGGCTCTATCCATTGACCTTTCCACCACTTGCTTTCTGGAGAAAGCTAGGTTGGGGTAAGCAGTCAAAGTCCTCCCTAATGTGTTGTGCTTGAAAATGATAGCTGCTGTTTGTTGTGGGATTGCTATATGACGCAACTGTAAGGCACCATGGAATGACACGTACCATTGATTTATCCCATCCTCCCTTAAGTTGGCTGCACTTGACTTGATGGGCTGAGAGCCCTGGGGCACTCGGATGGATAGGAGCTGGTGTTACGTATCAAACTTCTGATGTATGGATTTGTTCCCGACTCTCCCCATTGCACAATGCTTGACCTCAGCTGCCCCGCATGTGCAACTGCTATACGGCTCAACTCAGAACTACCCCATGAAGAGCTACAAAAGCAGTGAAACTCGCCACATTGGAGCAAAAGCAGTCAATGCTCCACGGTATTGGTGTATGGCCGCTGTGACATCTTTCACTTGGAAAATCAAGGTTCCTCTCTCTAACGCTGCTTCACTGTAAAATCTGGGAGCAACCAAGTTATTTATGATTGCAGAATTTGTTGCTCTGAAATACCTGCCTTTAGCAGTTTTCAAATTTTAATGGATGCAGTGCAAACGAAAATAAAATAAGCAATCTTATTTAAGTTCAATGACAAAAAAGTAATGACAGCTCATATACTATTTAAATGATGATTGAGCATAGTAAGTATAAGCAAGGCTGGATCAGGACAAGTGAAATCTAAAACTGAAGCGGTGATCACTGAAGTATAAGAAGGAGTGTTCAATTAAACATTATACCTCTGCCTGTGCAGTAGAAATATAATCCCAGAGCTGTCATCTCTGCAACATTCCTCTGCAAAGGGAAAAAAAAAAAATCTTTTAATGAGACATTTTTTATACTGCAGGGAATGAAACTGCAGTGATAAAATTGGTGGGGTGAACTGAGGGGAAGTAAAGCAAATGAGACATTTGCACCCTCTTTTTAGTTCTCTGTCAGTTTATATTAGTAGTTCCTTATGCTCTATAGTAGCCAAAGCCATTAAACATATTTAACTCCAACTCATTAAGCAAGGCTTGTGTAAAATATTTTTTTATTGTTTACTCATGTATCATCACCTTGCAATTAGCGATGTCTGGTACAGAGAAAGTAAAGACCAGTTTTATTTTTTTATGTCCTTTTGGGGAGGCATATATTTGTTTTTTTCCATCCAGCATACGCCTTTAGTCTTGGGAAAGATCTAGGGAAAGTAGATTTCAGAATAACGCTGTCAAATAATATTAGCATTACAATGAGTAGGAAGGCTTGTAATGTGTTTTCACCAATTTAAAATCCCGAGAGGAGACAGCATTCCCAAAGTAAGTTTAACCTTTCATCAATTATTATTGCAATACTGATGATTTAAAAAAAAACATGACAAAGAATTTAAATGCTACATGTCTGACTTCAGCAAAGCACATTACTTTAATATGTTCCCACAGCAATACTCTCTAACTAAATACTTTTTTATTGGTTTACCATTTTACCCATATAAAGATTATGCTATGAATCCATTTTGTATTCCACCTTCAATATTTTAATGTAGTCTCCGTTTTAATAACATCAACATTTTATGAGTACACCACCTGCTGCATTTTTAACATTTTAACATTGAAGTAAGAGTCTGTTGACATAGGATATAAAATGTGTTTGATATCCAAATACTGGATGATAAGATGGCCTTTTAAATCACCAGTGCGGATACAGCTTCTCTTTTTGTTAATACTCCACAAGTACGGATCCTGCTTCTCTGTCTGGCTTCTCTGTGCCCTGCCCACATGTCAGTCCACAAGAGCACATGACCACTTAAGTTAGGATTGTGGTGACGATGAAGGTGACACCTCGTGTTTTGATCTTTTAGATTTTAGATTATTAGTTGTAGGACAGCAGAAGTGGTCACACTTGAATGTAAAGTTGCATTGTGCACACTACCCCCGATCAAGACATTTGCTGATAAATGATAAAGAATGTTGCCTTCGGTAGGAGACAGAACTGGAGATAAGAGTGCTTTGTGTACAGGACGTGGCATAGGAGACTGTACTTCCATAGAAGTTAAAGACTTAAAGACACCTCTCTACACTATGATCATGTGAGTCCGTAAAATCATGTTGTTGTATCTTGTGAAATCTAACCAGACACAACCCTGCACTAAGAAATGCTGTTAACCCTTTTCACAAAGTAACCCATGTTAATATGTTTTCCAGAAATGAACGCTTAGACTCTGATGAACAGGACAAAATAACACGTAGTCAACTATTCTACAGGACTGAAGTTTTCATTGCATGTTCTAGCAAAGATCATCAAAAGATCCTCCATGTTCCTGTGATTCATTTAATTTTTATTATTCAAAGTTGTGTCTGGTGTGTTTTATCAAATTAAGCCGTATTGGATAAAACAAAGTCAGTCAAATTGAATTCTGTTAAGGTATTATCAAAATTAGCCCTCCTTCACTACAGCATTAGCAAATAGATCTCTCAGGGTTGGTTATTTGAACAGGGGAGTAGTAACTGCACTGATGATTAAAAATAAATTCAAAATCCGATCGATTCTGCTTAGCGAAGATTGATTGCCAAGGTCCTTTGGCACTTATTTTATGGGAGGGTCATGGCCTCGTGAAGAAGAGTGGTGTGATGGACTTTGGGTAGATGGTCACAGTTAGACATTTTGCTGATAAAAGGGTTTAGTGGACACACCATCCACTGCTATGGGCTAATGGAAAGTCAGTTATTTAACATTTTACGTATAAAATTGTGAACCAAAACAAAAAAGGATTTACGAGAAGTATTTGTACACCATGCATTGACATCATATGATGCGCTTCAGCTGATTTTCCAGTGCCAAATTTGTTAATAGGGCGGACAATAAAAAAAAAAAAAACAGTCTGGCTACTACATAGATACCTATTTAAGTGCCTTATCAAAAACATATATTTTAATATTTAATATATATTTCACATATAATAGCTTATTGGAAAGAAGACATCAATCTTTAATTTAAGATTCATCTGGGTGCCATCTTGCCCTCGGAAAAATTTAATGCACCAAAGAGTTTACATTGAAATTAAACAATTATCTCCAATATATTGTAACGGGGATGGCGAAATGCGTCTCCCCGTTGCTATGGACTGTAGCCACCCTCGCGGGGGCTGCCGGGTAACCTAGCTACCGTCAGTTTCCACA
>JAOYSI010068461.1:0-22597 GCA_025775065.1 Hiodon alosoides
TCACAACCAGCTGAGCACCACTTACAATAACAGGGCTTTAAAAAAAGAAAAGAACCACTTTTAGGCCTGAATTCTGAAAGAAAAATGTCTTCAGTACAACAACTGCGCCCTGCAGGGGGGGGGGGGGCCTCTCTAGCACACTCAGAGGATGATGGCATTGATCAGGAACAGACTCTCACATATAGTAACTGATTCAGCCGGTCGGCTCAAGCCTTCAACTTTTTGAGTCTCCTATTCATAAACTTGCTGAATATCTCACACTTCTCCCAGTAAAATGACCCATGAATTTGAATACCACGATCCAATGAAAGCAGGTAAGAGAGCGGGTGAAGATTATTCTTGATTATTTATCACTTCTGGCAGCTTTTTGATGAGGACAGACAGACTTTTTTTGATGTCAGTGATTGTGCAATTTCTTATGCTCCAATCTTATCCCTAGTCATTATTTTTGAAATTAATTTAAATGCATTTCCTTTTGACAACTCTTCCCAGCTAAACAAAACCAGATCACATGGTAGTCAGCTGTGCGAAGGAGAGTGAGGTATGTGAAGAATTACTGTCTGTCAAATCCAAAATTTTCCACATGTGACTGCAGGACTGTTCTGATCCTATGAACCTTCTTGTCCGACAGCAAGCCCTCAGACCCTTATTCTATAGCAGATACCTACCAAACGCATACTTTCACAGTTGCTAGGTGACCCCACAGTGATACACGCGAGTTCACACCCACCTAATTACGCGTGTAACTTAAAAGCTAGTAGAACTTTGGGCAATCAAGACCGTAAGAATGTTACGCTCCTCATATCCTAAAAATGGAGTCTGACATTATTTAAAATTAAATAAAAATAAAATATCCAATGTTTCCTTTTTTTGTGGGTCTAAGAGTGGAAATTTTTTTTTGTTAAATTAGGAAGGGTTAAATTCTTCTACGAGACACTGATGGGGTTTGTGGATAATTAGAAACAAACATAAGCCCAACATAAGCTTTTATTTTGGTTTTTTAAAAAAGTACATTTAAGCCACATCACCGACCAACTGAACGAAACATTGAGGGAACGGCGGGCGAAATGACCCCAGGATTCGCCAGGTTTCCGTTCTGCATGTCAAGCAGACTCTTTCCCTCCTCTACACGGAAGTCAAGTCGCATGGTAGTCGGTCAGGTGACTGGACTGGGGGTTTGTACACAATACTGTATATGCTTACACATACATTATACATGGAGGCATTAAAAATGCAGCAAATTAGTTTAGTTTCCAATTTTACTAAATGAGAACAGAAGACTGATTGATCAAATTCCATTTAACGCGAGGTGCTATATGCCACTCAGCAAAATTGCATGCTCAAGGCCCCCGATTATTTAGTGTCCCCCTGAGGTGCAGTACAGGGCTAATTTTGGGTGAATTAGGTGACCAGTCCATTAAAAAAAGCAGAGAGGCCAAGTCCATGCCAGGAATCTAAAGAAGGAAGAGCCATTCATTAATACTGACCGATTTCCATCCATAAAAAAAAAAAAATGCATGACGCCATCTTATATCTCCTCCTTCAAACGGACCCATGAGTGTTACCCAACATGGATAGTACAGCTCTCTATGTTCGCAGAACACAATCTGCCTACGGTTGAGCCAGACGACTTGACTAACACCATGGATCTACAAACGAGACACGAGGGGGCTGGTGACCCGGGAAACACACACTGGGTACCCCAGTTTCTGAATCGTCTCTCCCCTTCTACCATGTGGTAGCGCTGAGATTTTTGGGGGTTTTTTTTGTTCACACATGAGTGCGTTCCTAATATATAATGTTTCTGCAGAACCATGATCACCCCTTGTGCCTATATTCAGGCCAGATACTGAAACGCTTTGTGCGGAGGGTTGCAAGCGGGTTACCATTTCTGCAAAGGAACACCATCATCATCACCACATTAATCTTCTGAGAGGGAGAGACTGTCCCTAAATTCTTTCCGGTTTCACACTACCCTCTGCAAAAAGTACGGATAATTAAAAACTGACCACAAACGCTGCAATGCAATCAAACAGAACCAGGTGGATTTTTTTCTTTTGTATTGTAATTTATCGCATTATCGGTTTTGTTTCTGGATTTGAAATTGATAAGTTTTGAGCTGTATATTAGCAGCCTAGTGCTCAGATAGGCTGTAAGGGAGGTAGGTTTTTAAATTCCACTGCGTTTGTAGAGAAATGCCAAATCAAATAAAAACTCAGTGTTTCCACATGGCTTTCCGATACTGAAAAAGTCTATCCGCTATAGCGTCAAACACCTGTCTCATCTGTCTAAGCTTGTCCGTTACCCGAGGTTGAAACAACTTGACAGTTCTAATTCATAGCCAGCCCTGATCCATGTTACAGGAGTGTGCCTGTCCGCGTGCCATTTGGAACAGGCTCAGCCTAGCCTTGGCAGGAAGCATCACAACAGAAGGAGTATCGTAGGAGTGTATCTGCGCTTTTGCCATGCTTGTGTGAAGTGGGAGGGAGTTTTATCACACCCAAAAATATCCGCGAAACAGCGAGAGCGAACTGAGATGGGAGCACCTCCAGCCGTGGGAGGTCCTCAACAGGCCTGAGGGAACAGAGAGCTCCCCTCTCACTGACTATCCCTCGGGGAGTGTTGTGGGTGGGTGTGGAAAGGACAGAGAACTGAGCCAGAGTGAGTTTTTTCTAGCTAAACTCAAACACCCACAGAAAAAGAAAAGAAAAAAAGCCCAACAGCAATAAAAGGAACGCCAAAACGGCAGACTTTTTTTTGCCTTGTTACAAAATGTTTATTTAGCTCTCAGGGAGAACAGCGAGTCTCAAGCAACAAGCAAAAGATTTTTACCTCTTTTCCCAGGGGCATGCCGCTTCCAAGAGCGCAGGTCAGACCGATGACTTTGGCCACAAAAGTTTTGAAGGTGAGGTATTCTTTCAGCACCACACCCCGAAGGATGGTCTTCATCTCCGGGATACCAGAACCTAACAAATTAGAAACCGAGAGGGTGAGAGAGGACAAACGACGGGGGGGGTTAGACTAACTCTAACCCAGCTCTGCGTGCGCCTATGTCCACGTGACTCACCCACAGCCTGTGGGGCCAGAATCTGCGTGAATCCGGCAGAAAAGGTGATGAGGACCACTGGGTAAGTCACCCACGCCAGGTACTGCAGGAACACGTTGCTGTCCAGACCCCCGTACATCCACTTCTGTGCTGTACGGACACACGTCACACGCGAGTTAGAGATCTGATTACAGCTCTTCGTACTGTGGGCGACCAACGAAAGGCCAGAGGGGCATTTTGCACCGGTCGCCCAATCTACAGTACTGAGGGGTCAAAAACAACACAGGCAATCAGTCAGCCTACACATTGGCTTAAACCACTCCACTCACAACCTGACAACTAGTTTTCCCCCGAGCGGCTGAAAAGGCCGGACGGAGCAGCACCATCGCTTTCAGCAATCAGGAGACTGCGCTGAAGTTCAGAGAAGGTTTCTGCATGCTCTTGGCTCTTATTGCTTATTGGAACAATCAGAATCAAGGCTGAAGAGCAGGGATTAAAATCAGTCAAAGCGCCAACTCTCTCCTTTCTTTGCGCCACAGTGTGTCTTTCAGTCCGACCTGATTTACTTCTCTTGACCGTATATAAATGTAGCTTAGCACCAGCCATCTCTTGACCTGTATTGTGCTTCTCAAACTTGAAAACCCAACATGTACAGAGGGAAGTAATGCCCCTTATCTGCAGTACCACCTCCCAGCCATTTCAATGCATTTATCCCCACTGTCATTATTCACGTCCAGGCTTCACTCAAATGCCAAACAACCCTTCAACATGAAAAGCAGTCATTATAGACGCCCGCATTTTACCATTTCTAGAAAATTGCACAGAATTATTCCCAGAACCCCAGCGACAACAGCAGTGACTCATTGCCGCAAATTAAATCCTTTTGTTTATGGAATTGCAGAGCTGATAAAGTTCCATCTACTTCCAGTATGAAAGTTGAAACCGAGGAGTGCTGTTTGATGCCTTCAACCCCCCATCTCTAATCTTACTCTGCATCTCCCCTCTCTTTTCCCTCTATACCCCAAGGGGCCCTGCAGTTGCAGGGGAATCTAAACTGCGGAAGTTGGCAGACTGTAGCCTGCAGCCATGATTATGAGAAGGTGATAAATAATAGAGAGTCCTGTTCCCTCCTGGGCTGCATTAACAGGGTATTAAACAGGCCGTTGATACAGATGAGGCAACATACCATCGCTTAATACATCGATCGCCCACTCTCCCGCTCTCTCTCTTACCTTGTAGACACATGGCAATGGCGAAGTCCACCCCCCAGCTGACCAGCGCCATGAGGAGGCCGAGAAGGATGAGGAAGATCCAGTCTTCACCCACGCGTGAAATCAGGAATTTTTGACATCGCACTGTGCAAACTGCGGGGAATCGGGGAAGGGGGTTACAGAGTCAGCCCTTTCAAACAACGGCCTCATCCATGAGATACCACATTGACCCCAGCCCACCTAGAAACCGTTTTCACACACGGGACTATGACTTCCACGAGACAGTCATGATCTCCACTAACATCAGCACCCTGGGGTTCGTTGGGAACAGGGGCTGAACTGCCAAGTAAGCAACACATCAGAACGGAGGTTAATACAACGAGGTCTCTCAGCGGTGAAAGAACAAGCGACGCCAGCCACCAGGACCTGCAGGAGTCCTCTATCCCCATAGCAACATCCGCAAGGGCAAGGACACAGCGAGCCTGAGAGTGTTCCCCTGCAATTATTTCTGTGGAGAGCCGTTCTCATGAGGCTGCCCACGCTCTCCTCATCAAGCCGACGAGAAGGAGGGAGAGAAGACAAAGGTGACCTCGCCCAGATGTTCCAGGAAGAGAGATGTTGGAAATCTTTAAGGACAATGGGCTTTTGGATAGAGGGTTGTTGACAATTAAAGCTGAACAGACTGCAGACATGGTGCTTCCATTCGCGGCTTAGTGCAATTGTTTTAGGGTTACTTCAGTCCTTCGTTATGAACATCATGTATTCATGCGACTGTTAGGAAAATAGAGTCATTTATTTACAAATTCGACAAACACATAGGCCTACGATGTAAGGTAAACTAAAAGCTTCTCAATGGGGTTGCACTTAATGGTAATGACGAGGACGGAAATGATAATGAATGTACTGACGTTAATGACGATGGCTGAATAACACAAATATTTTTACGTGCTTAGCCATCATCACAGCGCAGTACAAAAAAACCCATCTCTTATGGGGGAGTGACACATTATGGCACTTCAACTGTTTTTTTTTTTAAAGTACACACACATTTAGAACACAAATATAATTAACTGTGTCCAAAACTAACCCCAGTGAGGTACGATCAAAAGTGCCCAAGTGTCCGTAGTTCATTAGCCAGAGAAGGGGAAAATCTGGGTAGGGGAAGGGGGGGGCTGTCTGTTCTGATTCAAACTTTGAGGAAATCGAATCGGCTCTACCAGCGGCCTCATTTTGGAGAAGCCAACGTTGCATCGAGCCCCGTCCATACTGACAGTCACACTGACACAGCCATGGCAGACCGGCAGCAACAGGAGTTGAGCTCTTGCCTTCCTCCCGGTTCAGACGGCTGTCCGCATAGCTGCTTAGCTGAGGTAGGCCTAGCAAGGTTTCGGAATTTCATTTAACCAGCGCTACTCTCCGGGAGGGGAAAACGGCACTGATTCTCCTGGATGGACAGGAGATCTACGGAGAAACTGGAAAAGAGGAGGAGGAAAAAAAAATAAATTCCAGCCCTCAGGTGGGCTTGCAACTCCCCTCTCCTCTGCACGGCTGAATAATTTAAGGGCAGAATTTCCCAGAGACTAATGAAGATGTCAGATCTGTCCAACATAGTGTCCAAACATTTCCCCTTGTTTTTCTAAGGAGAAAAGGGGAGGTTCCTACACGAACGGATCCGTCGGGCTGCGCGTAAGCGATGGGATTTTAATCACCTCGCACTTACTCTCCCGAGCTCTCCTCGCCTGCCCGCGTCTCCCTGCCTGTTAAATAAGATGTCCTTTCTTCAGACTCCAATAGTTTCTTCTTAATGAAAATTGATAACGCAAGACGTCGAATGGGATTGCTCCGCACAGGTTGTCGAACCGGGAGGGGGGGGACCAGGCACTGGTCAGGGGCAGATACGGTTAAAACTGGCTGAGTTATAAAGCGCGTCCCCGTCCCATCTGGTCGGGAAAGCGAGCCGTAAAAGGTTAAGGGCAGCGGAGAGGTTACACCCTGGACGGTAATAATACACACCCGCTCCAATTAGCACTCAGCTTGCAAAGAGTCCTGCGGAACACAACACAATGAAGGACGAGCTACAGACACGACGTCGAGCATCAAACAAAGACGCATCGAAGCAGAGAAACGATAAAGATATTAAACTTAGCACACAACCCCCATATCGGGATCAGGAGCCGATTCAGTGGGATTTTTACGTGTTAAACAAGGGGTGAGCATTTCGTCCAAAAAAAACCCGCCCCAGAACGCCCCCTGCTTCTTCTTTCTCCCCCTCCTGCTTACTAAATCTCTCTGATGTCGCATGTACTTCACAGAAGTTGCCGTGGGAACGCGAACAGCGTGCCGTCCAGCGTGGCGGGTATATTCATATCCTGCGGTACGCCGACCATCTCAGGAGGAGGAGGAGGAACGGGCAAGACGGAAAGCCATCAACTTCTCAATCTTGCCCCCAAATAAAGAAAGGAAGGAAGCACGTCCACCTGTCAGTCTGTGTGTGTAGACTCAGAGCCGAAGAACAGGTTACGATTGACATCATCGACACTGACAAGCTTAAATGCAACACTGTAATTGGGAGCGTCTTTCGCCTTGAATTAACCGAATACACATAAAGTCTGTGTCCCTGACTGCCACACAGTTGAAAACGGGAGCATCGCAGATCACTGACAGGGACATCAGGGTTGCCATGTCAACAGAGTGGGTTCATATGACTTCATTTCACATGAAGGGCGTGCCACATGAACAGTCGTAGCCAAATATCTCATTGTATGCACAGCTACCAGATGCTGATGCCCAATCTTTTTGCACTGGCCTTTAAGATGCAGATCACTTTCATTTGTTTAGGAGGTGTTACTCTGAAGTAGGCACGCCCACCACGTCTGGGCATGTCTGGGTTACAGGGTCATTGTAACAGTGGCATACTCTGGCCCTAGGCAACTTAAGTTTAAGATTTTTAAACGATCCTGTGACTGCAATGCAACATTTTTTTCCAATTAGAGTGTTTAGCCAAAAAGAGGACAAGACCAATAAATCAGAATGCATCATAACTAAATTACACATGTCATTTTGTTCTTAAATAATCCAAACAGGATACAGAAATTCAAGTTAAACATGCTAATGTAGGCAGGATTGATGTCTGGCATAATTACGGGGAGAAGACCCAAGCACAAGGAGAATCAGACATGGCTCCGCATTCACAGCCATCAGAGCCAACTGTACAGTCAAAGCCCCTTCCCTTTACTCTAATCTGGAAGGGCAGCAAGGCACAGATCACCTCTGCAGTTTCTGACAGCCAATGGACGATCTTTTCCCAACAGACATGAAACCCGGAGGTGTTCCGCTCCAAGGAACTGGCTGCTGTAAAATTAAAAAAGGGTGCCATGTTTTTCCTAACTTTATGTCTGGGCCAGATCCATGCACATACATCTCTTATGTACATGAATGTGCCTGGTCTATAGTTAAAATATGCAGTCGCTGCATTGTAATTCCAAATTTCAGAAACAACATGCCCATTTTTTGTCCGTTGGATGGGCACCAGATGTATGACCAAGGGCTGGTGCACCATCTAGCAGGTCTGTGACTTTAAATCTAAGGTGAGTCACTGCTATGATAACCCTGATGAGAAATAATACTGATCCTGCCATGCACCTGTCAATAGATCAATGACGCCTTCATTAAGCTGCTGAACCCCAAGAGAGAATGTAGATTTGTCACTCTGCATTCATTTAAAATGTGCAGCTACTTAATTCAGGATTTGCTATGCATTTCAGGATTGCAAGCTTAACAGTCACCTGGCAAAACTGATTTTTTTTTTCCCCCCGTCCAAAACAAAAAATTCATAAAAATGCATTTCTCAGAAGGACGATTTTGTTGATTTCATCCAAATGATGCACTTCATATATCTTGGTATCGAATGCAAGTCACATCAAATGAGTTCATCAATTCTATAGAATCTGCAGTGTTTAATCTCATTGGAGTGGAACTACGGAAGTGGCCCACAACAACAAGGGTTTTACAATTGGGGAAATAACCGTGGAGGGTACAACAGTAGGGGACATAACCATGGAGGGCACTACAGTAGGGGACATAACCGTGGAAAGTACTACAGTAGGGGAAATAACCGTGGAGGGTACAACAGTAGGGGACATAACCATGGAGGGCACTACAGTAGGGGACATAACCGTGGAAAGTACTACAGTAGGGGAAATAACCGTGGAGGGTACTACAGTAGGGGACATAACCATGGAGGGCACTACAGTAGGGGACATAACCATGGAGGGCACTACAGTAGGGGACATAACCGTGGAGGGTACTACAGTAGGGGACATATCCGTGGAGGGTACTACAGTAGGGGACATAACCGTGGAGGGTGCTACAAAAGTGTCCTACTCAGGACTAGTGAACAAAGCTGGCCTTTCTCTGTAGTATGATGCTGTTAAAACAACCTACAGTGCTGTGCTGTGGATCTAGGTTTCATTGAGTTTGTCTGGAATTAGTCGCTTTAAATAATGGTCTGCTGCCAGTAGTAACTGTGGTATTGGCGAGATAGTCTTACTAGTAACTACGACTGCCAATTTTTAGTCAATTAGCACATCCAGAGCAATTTAAATAGGTTAAGATTTTACCAAGAAACGAATATTGCCCCTCCTGGGATCTGAACCTGCAAGCTTCTGGTCACAAGTTGCCCAGTTCCTCCACCACTACACTGCCCTGGCTGTGTGGTGTGAAAGTGTAGCTTGCTGATGAAGAGGACCAGGACGGAACTGAGAGGAATCGTCCTGGGAACCTCATCCATATCCATCTCGTTTGGGCACGGCGACCATCAATCAGCACCAGGGAACTTTCTCCCCATCAGAGTGACAGCGTGCTCAGGGAGGCACGAGGCGTATGCCTCCCATCGACCCAAACTACTGCATTCTGACAAACAAACCACAAGCTCGCCTGCTAATTGAGTACTAAAGTGGAAGTACTTTAGACCTAACGTGCAACCCTTGCAGGTATTACCGGAATAAAAGATGCGTGTCTTGTCCTAACTTACCATGCAGTGTACATCCCCACCGTTATTGTGTGGCTGGGTCCTAGATTAAACACAGAGACACAAAAATGAGCTTAGCCCCATCGCACAAAGACAGCTCAACCCAAGCTCCAATTCACTCGAACACACAAAATCTAAGAGCACAAACTTGATCTAATCCGCTTCACACCAAAAAAAAAAAGCATTTTGTTGTCACGGCAACAACCTTTTTGAACAAAAGCACCCTCTCCCCTGAGGCTGGTTTGTACCTGTGACTCACACACTCCCCAGAGACTCCCCCAGCTCCCTTTGGCATCACATCCCTAACATGACAAAAATCTTCTCCCTTCCCTAAACAAAATCAGATCTGTGCTTGGAAGGGTGTTTAAAGTGTAGATTTGGCGCTATGAACAGAGTGGTTCGGAGGAGCAGAGCAGTGAGAGCAGTAAACTGACCCCGGATCAGATATTTCGCAAACACACAGGCTGCAGCCAGGACCCCCGGGGAATGCATTCAATCATTTCCCATTTAAATTTCTTCCTCACCTTTTTTCCCCTATTTTTTCAGTTTAATAAACCTGACATTTGTTTGTTATTTTATAACCGCAAGTGCCTAATACATCCGTTTACAAGCAAGGCAATGAATGACTTCACACAGTTCACTGGCCTTGTGGCAAACTATGGAAAATTGAAATGGCACTTTGGGTTCGCATATGGTGCATATTCATATTCTAATAGTGAAAGAAGTCATAATGTGTCACTGAAAAGCACTCTATCCATTTTCATAATGGACACTGATTGGGTTTTTCTTGTCAACTGGAAAAGGATTACAGCTCCCAGCTTCTACCATTAATCCATTGACCCGTATCCATATTAGCGAGTTAGCAGTAGCAACAACTGGAAGGGGAAAAAGATCTTAAATCTACAGAAGCTTCAATTGCTTGAATAACCGGTAATTACTAACATTCTTGTTAGAATCTACCACAGCAACACATTTAGGTGTGATGCTGAGAAAACTGTTTCCTGTGGGAGGGAATCTGCCGTTTTACCATCTTACACACCATCTCTTAGATGACGTTAGATGTTATAAGCGTCACTTCATGGCCATCTGTACAATCTGTATCAAAAAAACAATGTCAGACTTTCTCCACTACAGAAAATCCACAGAGACCACTGCCTTTTCCCCAGAAGTACAGTCAGCTCAGAGCTACGCAAATAAATAGCGCACACTGAGACACACACAGACGGGGCTCAGACACACAAAGACCCCCCACACAGGCAGGCGAACGCAGACACGGGCGCACACCTCTCAGACTCTGGAATTAGTGAAGTGTGGGTGTAATGTAGCCCCTCTTTATGAGGACCGCACCCTTAAAGAGGCTCTCTGGGACAGGACCATCAGTGAAAATCATCCATCTGAGCTGGATACGTTCCAAACGTCTCCTTCTGAATGATTACTGCTTTCTTAATGACAACAGAGACACAGCAGCGCCGTTAGGGACCGAAAAGTCATCATATCAGCAACACTGGTAATAAACGCGCCGATGCCAGAAGCCACATTTGGGTGTCTCAGCGTTCCAAAACATGTCATTATGGCACTCTGACGTTTCGTAAACGATATAACAGGGGCGTCTGTCCGTGAAAAAGACATAATGGCCACAGAAAAATGGCGATGCAGATAAAGCAAAGAAAACACCACATGTATTCCGTAAGGCTCAAGAAATGCTCCGCCTACACAATACATTAAAGGTGTAGCCATCCATGGGTGGGGGGGGAGATTCAAAGATTCGATTATGTCGGGGGTCGGGAGAGTGCTTAAGTGCCAAAGCTATTCATCAGTTGAATGTACTTCAGAGTCTGAATACACTTGATATTTTCATTACCTATTTTGTTATTTATTTTCCCCCAGATCCGTTTTTCCTCTCTCTCTGGTCTCAAACTAGACTCAGAAAGAACCTACACTACACGTGTGTGGTGGTACAATGCAGGCCAGCAGCAAGCCAACATCAGCAACAAATGGCAGCCGTCTATTTCTGTTGAGCCCATTTCTACTGCATAAGACGTAGATGTAAGGAGCTGGAAATGAGGTCAGATGAAATGACAACTAGTCATGAGATGATGAAAAGACCGTGTACATCAGCAATACGTAGACCTGAAAGAAAAGGGAAAAAACTTTGCCCTCCTTATTCACATCAAAGTAACTAACTAAATCATCGGGGGGGGGGGGGGGGACCCGGAACACAAATGTACCACCGCAACTGAGCTATTGCAGCACCCACTAGTGGCGAAAATGCATGATGCGGGGAGAAGTACATTCTGTGACGGGTCAACGTTGCACCCTGATCTATGCAGACAATTAAACACATTGAAGCTCAGCAACACAGGGACCCAATCAGGGAGCTGCCTTAGCTGTGTGTGTGTGTGGACAATGATACAGATCCATCTGGCCTATCTGCGGTGCGGGTTTTGTATATGGTTGCGCAGGGCATGTGAATGGTATTAACTTACAACGCAGCGATCACTGCTGGGGGAGGTCTAAAGGAGCCCCACTTCACTTATTTAATGAAATATTGTTGAGTCGATGGCGTTCCAGAGTCAGGCCCTCCAGGGGTTCGGTCGTTTTCAGCCCAGCTTGAAAAACCTCCCAAATCCGGGAGCCCAGGGGACTGCGTTTCTCTTACCCATTCATCTCCTCTCTTTTGTCTTTCTCTTTAAACTCCCTCTCTTTCCACTCTCTCCGTTTTTTTCTCTTTCCACTCTCGCTCTCTTACTTCTTCTTTCCTCCTCCGTTAAATCCAACTCTGGCCTGCCCCCGTCTACCGCGGTCATGTAACCCGGACGAGAGGGAAAAAGGATCATTCCTTTCTGAGCTGACACGGCAGAAAGACACATGAAACCAGCACACACGCACGCACGCACGCACAGGGTGGGAACACACTCAGAACACACCTCCGCTCGTTTTCATCACAGTGACAACTCCATTAGTTTTATACACCTCGACCAGTGTGAGACAGACATACTACAAAAGCCATTACAGTTTAAAATCAATGAAGTCCCATTAATTAAAACATTCATAACCAACTACTTAGCGGCAGTGCCGTTTCTAAAGCTGTGAATCACCACGGTAATCTCAAAAAGGTACCCTGAACCTCATTGATCACTCTGCCTGCCTGCAATCCTCACTTTTTAATCAAAGACATTTATCATCTCCCTTTTCTTAATTAGTTTGTTATTCTTTATTTTTTAAGACAATCCCAACTGCGACTTTAATCTCATTTCATAAACACCGCCTAAGCTCTCTGTAGGGAAAGAAAAAATTGAGTGGGGACTCTCATTATCAAGGCCCCAGTGACACATGTTCCCTGGCACTAATGATTTCATACAGTGGCCCTTAGCATTAATGCTCTACTGCTGGAGCTCTAACGAACAGCTAGCATTAATGCTCTGCCACTGTATCGCTAATGAACAAATAGCACTAATGTTCTGCTATTGTAGCTCAAAGGAACAACTAGCATTAATGCTCTGTACTGTAGCTCTAACGAACAAATAGCACCAATGTTCTGCTATTATAGCTCTAAGGGTCAACTAGCATTAATGCTATACTGCTGGAGCTCTAACGAACAGCTAGCATTAATGCTCTGCCACTGTATCGCTAATGAACAAATAGCACCAATGTTTTGCTATTGTAGCTCTAAGGGTCTACTTGCATTAATGCTCTGCTACTGTATCGCTAATGAACAAATAGCACCAATGTTCTGCTATTATAGCTCTAAGGGTCAACTTGCATTAATGCTCTGCTACTGCTAAATCGAATATACAACTAGCACTAACGTTCTCCTATTTTAAAGAGAAGGGTCACTTAGCACTAAGGATCACAAAAAAGAATAACACCCACCAATTTCCTGGCCAACGCTGTACTGGGGAAAAACAAGTACAGGTGGGCGGCAGAACAATGATCCAATCCGTTTTTTAGAGGATATGAGTTAATGTGAGGCCTAGTATGAATATGAATAATTAATTTGCGAGGGACGTGTCAAGTTGTAAATAAATGCGTGCGCATTCAAGATGTGCTTGATGCATGAGTGTTTATGTGCGAAAGAGAGATGACTATGATCTTTATAATTATATCAGATAAGGAATATTGTGCTGTTCTGCTCCATTTACATTTGTGCACATGCTTTGTCAAACCGAATACATTTCTCATGCCAACAAAGCAATTTAAAACTGAGACTGAGTACGAGAGAGGGAGAGAGGGCGAGAGAGAAAGAGAGATGGGGGAGGGGAAGAAAGAAAGAGAAGGGGGGGTAGAGAGAGGGGGGGAAGAGGTTTAGAGAGATATTTGGGGCATTTATTTTAAAAGGGCATTCTTTAGGGCATGTGTGATGCAGAGAGAGAGAAAGAGAGAGAAACATTCTTCTCCTCATGTCCATGAGTAGAACATGTGAATAGCCAGGAATGAGCAGGTTGCAGGGCCAAAGCCTATGTATTGTACAAGCCAGGACATGGCCAGGAGCTGGTGGGGTGTCGACTGAACGCACTGGACTGGACCCGTGTTAACCCTACGCACAGGGACCAGAGTAACCGAGGTGGGGATGGGAAGAGTCTAAGCATCGTCCGACAGGGCAATTGGCTTTTCTTCTCCCCTTGCACACAGTGCACTTGCAAAGCGAGAGGACCAGACATTCGCCTTCCATTCGCCTTGGCCATTAAAAGAGGAATGCCCCCTTGGGCTGGAGGAGAAAAGCAATTCGCCTTGGCTGAGGTGAGTCGCGAGGTCAAAGCTGCGAGCCGGCGCCTGCGTTGGTTAACCGGTAGGTTACTGCGGTTAAAACCCGGCTGCCGCGGCTAGAACAGAAACCTAGAAACAGACAGATGGTGCTACTCTTTAATTGATGGGTTTGTTAATGGTCTGGGGAGGAAAAGCGTTTAATTGGTTTAATTGATTTATCAAAATGAGTTTTACCAGTGATAAAGTCCTGGGGTGGAGGTTCCAGGGAGTAGGGATACCCTGGAGGACAAATAACAGTAGAGTTAGTGTGGCCGCCTCGTCGACCGCCCACCTCAGTTCGAGCATAATGATTGACGGACACTCCCATGGTCAGAAGATCCGGGGGGGTGCGTCCACACACAGCACAGTCTGACGGCACAGTATTTTCCCCTCTCTCAGTCCTCCCGTACAGCTGAAGGGAGAGTGGGTGGGGTGGAGGGGATGCACACAATCGGACACGGCCAGTGGACGTGCTCCCTGGGAGTTCTCAGCCGAGTGGGACTCTGTCAGTGAAGCTACAGTGGGGGTGCACCGGCAGGAGCTGGAGCAGGCGGAACTCGGCACTGCGGTGCTCTCACCTGAAAACAGCCAAGTGTGCAGAATCTCACAGCTCTGCAGAGAATCCCTCTCCCTGTACTCTGCGCCTGTGGTCTGTCTCACACAGCTTTGCAGAGAACCCCTCTCCCTGTACTCTGCGCCTGTGGTCTGTCTCACACAGCTTTGAGAGAATCCCTCTCCCTGTACTCTGCGCCTGCGGTCTGTCTCACACAGCTCTGCAGAGCATCCCTCTCCCTGTACTCTGTGCCTGTGGTCTCTCTCCCTGTGCAGAGCACCTGTGGTCTCTCTCCCTGTGCACAGCACCAATGTTCTGTCTCACACAGCTCTGCAGAGCATCCCTCTCCCTGCTGCCTGGCTTGGTCTCACCCAGGTCCTCTCACAGTAATGGAAAACTTGGCAGCACAGTGGTCTGGTGTGCAATTTACAAAGGGAAGACGCCGGACTGTAAATGGAGCCATGCAGCAGTGCGGGGTTGGGAGCTGAGTGACTCATTTCCTTTCTACACAAAGAGTCCCCCGTGGGGCCCTTTGCCGCGGGCCACTGCTGCAGGACCCGGGTCACACCGCGCGTAACCCGGAAGGTTCAAAGTTCAATGCCAACTTCACCTGCGCAAAATCTCAGAAATCGGGGAGCTTTCCGGGAGTCAGGAGAGGGTAAATGATCGCACATCTGCAGAGCGCTTCCGGAAACCAGAACAACAGCGGCAGCACACCGGGATGAAGCAAAGCCGACTGGCCTGTCAGCTTAAGAGATCCCATCCTGCCGTTGACTGGAACTCGGGGCCCGGGTATTTCCAAAGAGTTCCAATCCATCACCGAATCTCCAGTAAACTGTGCACATCACCCCAGCCCCCCCCAGCAATCTGTTGCTCCTCAAACCTGCATGCTTCACTGCCGTGCACACCCAGAGACAACGTGCCACACTTCCTCTGCAGGGGTGAGTGAACACTGCAATTCCTCTGAGGACAAACTAAAGCATGTGCTGTGGAGGGGGGGCGTGTGGAAAGAGATGGAGGTGAGAGGAGGGGAGAAAAGCTGGAAGATGAGAGGCACGCCGTGGGAAAAGGGGAGAACCAGGGAAAAGGAGTGAAATATGAGCAGTGATAGGGACTGAATATTTCATTGGCTTGATAATGAGGGATATCTGGAGTCTGGGGCTGGATACCTCTGCTGAAAGGGACAGCGTGCAGAGGGACCGCAACACCCAGGATCCTTTGGAAACAGGAAACGGCCTTCGCTGGGAGTATAGCTAGCTTCCTCTGGGAGCTTGACTCAATGCCATCCATACAGATCCGAGACAATTCATTCTTGCTCAGAAGGACATCGACATATTGGAGCCAACAGGGAAAAGAAGGCCGTGTTGTTGTCTTGCATATAAAACAGTGCGAGTCCAGAAACCTTTAACTCTATCCCCATACCATATGTGCAGTTTTCCATTTGGAGAAAAGAGCCATTCCCCCATATTACGTAGCTAGCGAATCACAGAGGTATCGATCAAGAGAGCCTAGTTGCCGTTAGTTCAAAGTAAGAATGTGTCTCTAGGGAAATGGACCCCTTGCTCAGTTCAAAATCAAGTTCCAGAACAGATTGGAAGTCAGTTTGGAATCACAAAGCTGTGTTACATTTTTGAACACTAATATGACTCAAAACGAGATGCAAATCTTGCGCGTACAAGCGCCGAGCACAGCCCCCGACCAGAGTGCAATTCTTTTATGCGACACTAATCACCCTGCAATACGGGCATCTGCCAAATAAATTAATAAAAAAAAAAATTATACAATGCGTTTCAGTGTCCGAGGATCAATAGGCCGTATCAGAGAGGTGAGCCATTTTCATGGCTAAAGAACAAATAAGGGCTGTTAGCGCACCCTTAGCAATAACAAAGGCTCACATTACCAAACGAGATTACAAAGAACGGACCACGCGTCTGAGGCTTGAGTTTCCACACCACCAGTGTCAAGTCAAATCACAGTAATTTACGCCACCGGCATGCTAATTGTGAGGACCAAAGGCATATATCTGATGCAGCTGACGCCTGCAATGCAGAAAAATTATATCCTGCAGCCCGGGGGTCAATGAACCGATCACAAATGAGTAGGGACTGACCTGTCCACGGGGACTGACCTGGCCTAGTAACTGCAGAAGTTTCAGATTAACTGTCCAGTTTGACCTGGGCTCAGCTACCATGCCTCTCTCTGGATCTTTCATCTGATTCACACGGGGGAACACCAGGTGAGATCATTTCTAATTAAAAAGCGAAGTGGAATGGAAAGCCACAGTCACTGCAGCCCTCCGGGATCAGGGCGGCTGACCCCTGATTTAGACTCAAAAGGTATCACGGTAGAAGATGTATTGAATTCTTTCCCCCAAGCCCACTATGAAAAGAAATCTTTCTACAATGTAATGAAGTCAAAAATAAAGAAAGGAAGATAACCGCAGACACGTTCCTGTGCCGACTGGTAAGCCTGGTAACTCTACACCCAGGATGGGTACTCATCTCTCCTATTCATCCTGTCTCAGGAAAGTGAACCAGAGTGTGCCGAGAACCTCGTGCAGATGGGATGACACAGTCAAACACACACACAGTCACAATCCATCACTGCTCTGACACTCTTCTGCAACTGTGCACTACACACACACACAGTCACAATCCATCACTGCTCTGACACTCTCCTGCAACTGTGCACTACACACACACATACACACACACACAGTCACAATCCATCACTGCTCTGACACTCTCCTGCAACTGTGCACTACACACACACACGCACACGCACACAATCACTGCTCTGACCCTCTCCTGTAACTGCGCACTATACTCTCTGCCGATGTTCAAAACATGCCCAAACCGTCCGGCTTTCGAAGAAAGGCCGTGGTGGTTTCTGCTCTGGAATTTAATAGAGCGGACGAGACTGCAGCTGGGGTAAGCGACGCCTGGGGACTTGGTTACTTGTGTAATTTCGTCAGTTTGGAACATCTCACTGGCACAGCTGTGTGTTTACAAAGGGTCAGTAATGACTCCCAGCCGATGATGGCTTTGGGAGCACAATTACAGCTGATCTAACTGCAGCCGTCAACAGCCGATTTGTATCCCCGGCCTTGACCGGGGGAGCGCGGCACAAAGAGTTCATTACCACACACAGAGGGGGAAGAAACCCACGGGATGCAAGCCTGGTGGAGAAAATCAAAAGACAGAGAGAAGAAAAAGGGCCAGTGTTGGGAATAGCACTATTGTGCAAGGAGGGGCAGATAGACACGACCTCCTGTCAGCCCTGCAGAGCGTCCCTCAATGCCAGCGATCACTTCATATCACATCACCAGCCTGCCCCCGGGACGGCATGTGCAACGGCACGCGCACGGAACACGCACAGTCTGCGCAAACTGACCCCGTCTGCACAAACGGCCCGCACAGGCGCCGTGTGCACGGTTTACACAAAGACACACAGGCAGCACACACAAAGAGCACGCACGGTCTGCACAAACAGCAAGCATAGACAGCATGCACACAATCTCTACAAACACACGCAGCGCGCACGCACGCACACAGACAGCGTGCACAAACACGTACAGAGTCTGCACAAGCATAAACACACACGCATTATGCTGATATGTTTGAAGTGTCCCTAACTCTGGAACTCCCCCAAGCACAGAGAGTGAGTGAAAAGGATCTCCTGTTGCGCATGCAACCTTGAGACAATAAAGAAAGGCACCAGAGAGGTCGCTCAGCTGTTAAACAACAATGCGTGCATCTCGTCTGAAGATGCAACACACTCTTTGCCCATCCTTCTACCCCTGTGGTTCTCGCACATTTGTCTGCGATATTAGCACATTATCTACCAGGGCAATAATGAAAATCAAATGGAGACAGGGTTTGAGCTCACCTCTCTTACCCGGTTATTAAGAGGGAAAACAGGGGCAGAGCAGACTGCATTTAATGGCTTCTCTTTCGCGTGCCGCTGTACCGCGCCTCACAAGATGTGACAGCGGCGAAATCTTGTCATCTGGCGGGCCCCTCGCAGTTTCCATGACAACTAATTTGTCAATCCTGCACCCCACCTCCCCCCCCCCCCACCACCGCTACCGCTACCCAACGGCGCGGTCCGGAACCAGCGGCAATCTCTGAATCTCCGTCCCTCGTAAACAGAGAACAGGGCTGAGCAACACAAGAATGTCAGAGTAGAGATCTGCAGCTGGCCCGTATCCATGGTGACCCGTGGCGGTAATCCGTATCCTTACCAACGTCGCACCTGTTGCTCCGCCCCTCCGGTCCCCCCCCCCATTTGCGCCCATCTCTGTCTCTTGCTCACCTACCTGCCAATTCTTTATCATTTACAGATAGTCTCAACTAGGTTGTAATTCGTTACCGGATCGATACCTGCCTCGCCCGTGCTTCCAACACAAAAGTACTTCCACAAAACTTGTGAGTGACGGCGAGGGGGGGGAGCAGGAGTTCTGAGCAGCCTTGGCTGTGAACATCTACCCCTGCCTGACAGTCGGCGCAGACCCACATGGGGGGTGGGGTCCTTTTCAGGGGCCATGTTGCATTTTTCCCCCACACAGTTTCTGACGCTCCAGTAACCGTTGGTGCTTTGGGATTCAGGTGAACGGAGAAGAGCCGCAGGGGGCTGAAAGCAGAAGCAGGCCAGGGGGGCAGAGGAACAGCGGATGGGACGGGGATTGGTTACTACCTCCCGTGATGAGTGACTCCCCCCCGCATGCTGGGGTCGATACGCAGGCTCGCCCTGCAAGTGTTCAGCCCACTCCCACGCCTCTGAATATTTCATGCCTTTCTCACGGCTGAGCACTTCCGACAGAATTTATTACGGAGTGGAGTGGTCCGTGGCCAGCCTGGTTCTTTAAACGACTGCTTTCTTCCGATCCGTTTAGCCGCTGCGTGGAAGGGGGCAGAGAGGGATTGTGGGAAGAAACACGGTGAGCGACCTGGGACACGGATATACAGCTCCTCGTTTCTGTTTCTTTATGAGACGCACAGAACCACACACACACACACACACGTGCGCACACGCACACGAACGCGTACGCACACGCAGAACTGTGCAGAAACACGCACAGAACCACACGCACACAGCCAAACACATCAGAAATTCACTGAACCATACACACCCATACACATGGGAGGGATTTTAAATGTTTTGATATCTAAAAGGTTTACAGAATGCCTGACAAGCTGCCTTGATAAACTGTAATGGTGCAGTTACCAGCACAGACGCTGGTTAACAAGCAAAGCCTGGGCGCCCAGCTCTGCGGATCAGACAACCCTGCTGCTGATTCCCTCTTCAGCATGGCTTTAACAATGAATATCCCCCTAAAACCAGCAAAACCGCTGAATCTGACCGCAGCGCCGAATGCAGACTTCCACACAGAGACGTGGGGAGGGCAGCAGTCACAAAGCCAGGCAAAGAGCTCAGTGACCGAACCCCGAGCGAGCATAAAGAATTTACCCGGCTCCCGCAGACAGTAACCAAATCGCCGCGGTTTGAGATTTCATCGCAGGGCTCCGACTACAGAACAACGCGGTGTCGCAGTCCAGTCAATCACAGGCCAAAACCACTCCACTTTCCCTTTTGTCACTTTCCCTCTAATTCCCATCACACGTCTCCCCCCTCTCCTCTCCTCTCCATTTACAAAGACAAACTCTGCCCCCTACTGGCAAACCGGTGGTACTCTGAGGAGACAAAGCAAGATTCTCGGCAGTAGCCAGCTGAAACGATGAATAATTGCAATTCCAGGTGTAACTCACTGGTGTTGTTGCCGAAAATAAGCAGTAACAAACCGTTAACTTCCTGCGGAATCACAAACCTCTAGAAGACAGAAGCAGTGCTATTAATATCCTCCCTCCCTCCCAGAAAAGCTAGGCAAATCAGAGATACAATCTGCCCAGGAATGTGACCCTTTGGGTAGAAAAAATCCATGGCTTTTGGTAATCTATTCACAACTAATGATTAAATTGGAAATGGGGGGGGGGGGATTTCGCAACAACAGATAAACGGGCCTAACACAGAGGGGTACGAGTGCGTTTCGCTGAGCTCGGAAGAGTAGAGACGGAGGTTCGTTTCTTCTGGCCTTGGGTGGTCTGGGTCACTGAGCACATCGGGGTCAAAGCAGCAGGGCAGCCGGGGGAACGCAGTCAACCTGACCGTGGACCGCAGGGTTCAGTTAGAGTGCCGTGGCTATGACGATGGGCTTGGAACACACATCACATCACTGCGGACGGAGCACCGTGGCACTCAAATCCCGTGCAATTACGTCACTCCTGAAAACAGCAAGTCATTAACTACCATGGTACGTGACCCCGAATAAACACACAGTGACACGGGGAGACTCCGTAGGTCGTCCGTGCCTGTTCAACACGCGCCACGTCAGGCCATTTGCAAAATTATTCATTCGCTTGGCTGTGAAGCACCCTCCTGCAACACGTCGCTGGTTCGAGCCGCGTCGCACAGGAACTTTCAGTAACTCACTTCTGAAGCACCGCTGAGGGCAACACACAGCCGTGCTCGCCCTGCCACCTCAATCGGCCCCTGGCTGCTTGCAAGCTCAACGCCTTAAACCGCTGCCCCAACTGCTGCCAAACACAGCCCATCCTGGTTCGTATACGTCGCCACGGAGATCCGTGGCTACGTCGCCGAGACATTTTTAAGCAGTTGTGATGACAACAATTAGAAGGCAGACAGACATTGAAGACATCAAACGGACTTGAAGGGCGCTGGGATCCGCAGCTGTAGCAGAGTACGGCGGCCTGGATCTCTTATGACAGGTGAATGCACAGTGTTTTAGTCGAGCAGTTAATGAGTTGGGGGAAAGGGCCGGCACTCTCAGTCCACACGGACGTCTGCCAGTCAGAGAAAGTGAATCTGATCTAAGCCAATAGAGAAGCCAACTCATTTGCATAGCCAGGTGCAGGAAAATGATTTAGCCCTTATACACAGTTTTTAAAAGGCCTTGGGAAGGAGACCACGGATTAAACAAGAGGGGGGCGGCGGTCGGAAGGAAGGAATTAAATGTACGTCATGAACTGCAGAGGGCGCTCCATACACATAGAAAGAAGCTACAATCTCGCTCACATAACGCAAGTGAATGATCGAACTGTATCCCGCATAAACCCCTTAAGGCAAAGAAAGGTAGTTTTTTTAAATATATAACAGAAAAAGTATTATAATTAAAAAAAATACGCATGCAACAATGCAACATTGGGCAAACAATTAAAAAAAAAAAAAAAAAAAACTTGACAGTGATGTGAACCTTGGGCTCTGTTTGCGGTGGAAATCTGAGCTATAAATTCCACGAAGGCCGTTTCGTTTCCGATCACTTCACTGGATCATTAACAGGCAGACAACAAAGAAGAGTTGTCAGAGGAAACATGCCATAATGACAGACGATATTCATTGCCCCACACACACGGCATAAAAGGCACTTTAATTTTGCAGCCACTCTTTTTGTTGTTTAGATATAAACAGGAAAGCGAAAGCACAAGGAACCAAAGCCAAGGGGAATATCTCCACCCTTGGCTTCCATTAGGGGTCAGAGTGAGAGGCTGAACTCTGCGACCTTTCGGCTCGGACAGGAGGGGCTGAGCCAAACAATCGGACTGTGAAAAACACTGATGTCTGCAGAAAAGTAGACTTCATCCTCCAGAACCACTTTTCCCGGATGGGACACCCACTGTAACAGGCTTGAGGGACATGGAGGGAAGGACAAGGACGGGAACAAGCATGACAGGTAGACGGACGAGGGCAGTGCAGAGGAGAGGATTGCAGTGTTGGAGTGGCACGCTGATGTCCTATTGCTGTGCCTTCCCTCAATATGGGCAAATGTTGACGTTTACAACAAAATATATGCAGGAGCTCTGGTACAAACACACTGTTCTCCGCCATCGGCTCCTGACCCTGCAGTCCCTCCCCTCCCCTCCCACAAGAAGCCCACATCCTCGAAGGGTTCTACCCCACCCCACCTCCCCTCCCCACTGGTCTTGGTCTGCCCCGCC
>JAOYSI010068472.1:0-22597 GCA_025775065.1 Hiodon alosoides
AGTTTGGCCATGTGGCCTCGGAGTCACGCATTCGTCTGTTATGGGGCCCTGATTCTGGATCAGGGCAAACACAAGGCTTGTTATTTAGTTTGGCCATGTGGCCTCGGAGTCACGCATTCGTCTGTTATGGGGCCCTGATTCTGGATCAGGGCAAACACAAGGCCTGTTATTTAGTTTGTGCATGTATCTTCAGAGTCACAAATTCGTCTGTTATGGGGCGCTGATTCTGGATCAGGGCAAACACAAGGCCTGTTATTTAGTTTGTGCAGGTGGCCTCGGCTTGAAGGGCGGTCTGAAACACCCGATCCACGTCTCGCTCTATCAATCTTACTATGCCCTGTCTCCACAGAGCTAAGTATTTGTTTGTTGTGCAAATGATGACCTTTATTTACTTATTTGGCGGACACCTGTATTCACAGCGGCACAGCAAACATTACAATGAAGCAGAAACTAATGCAGATTCGACATATATTAATGCAATCTCAGTCAGTTTTAATGCTTTGTGAATTGGTAATTTGTAGTTTTCATTGTCATGAGTAATACTCCTAGTTTTATGCTGAGCTGGAATTAGTTTATTTGAAGATTAATAGAACATTGATATGGTAATCCAGGTTATTTAGGAGGTGTTTGGTTTGTGAGCCTCTGAGTATTTGAATTAATACCGTTCACACAGTCCGGGGAAAAGAAGTGACTATTTTTAATTAAAATTAAATGAGCACTTCCTCTCCGGGGGCATAAAAAGAACAATAATTTGGAGAAATTGCCTGCAAATTTGTACGTCTCCCCTTCTCTTCGGCGAGTTCTCTGGCGATATTGTGGATGTGACCGTTTTGCCAAGGACACACTTCGATGTGTGAGTGACGCGTCATGCATATTCTATTAAGAAATACACTTCACAAACAAACAAACCCCCGTGTCGAACCGCTGCCGTCCTTCACGAAAAGTGTCACATTGAATAGAAATTCCATCCCGAAACAGCGAGTCCACGTAGTTCACCAGTGTATTTAATCTGGGACCAATGGTGGTACCAGATTGTGCGGCGTAGGGTTGGGCGTGCGAGATCATAAACATGAAATACGAGGCTAGTATTAGGCTGATTCAAGGTTGTCTCAATATATTACAGGAGATTGACACTTATCTACTTGTTTTATGTTTTCCCATCCACAACTTCCACTTTGGTGCTGGGTTGATCTTATATCCATAAATAATATAAATGTGTTATGAATACATGTATCGGACACAAAAGCACCACTGCTTTTTGGCAGCTGCTCAGTGCAGAGACATAGGTCATTAATGAAGCCTGGGGCCTCGAACCTGCGTTTGGTTTTTTTGAAAACTCACTTTTAGTAAGGTCATCTAATATTTAAAAGGCTACTGTTTTTTTGCTTTTTTTCAACTGTTTGATTCAGAGATGTTTGAAATGCCAGGGGAGAAGCAATATTTTACCTTTTTGTATTTGGAATCGTTTAGTATTTGGGCTCTACGGATCGAATCTCAGCAACCTCCCGATCGCCCTCATTAAACACACTGCTATCCTCACAGCTACGTGCATGAGGTTCAGGGCTGAGTGGAGGATGGTGGATATGGACATCCCACCGACAGCTATGCCAGTCTGCTGATTCCCGGAAGAGCTGATGGGAGAAGCCGTTTGTTGGCAGCTAGGAACAGCCCACTTCTGCCCAATCTGCCAGTTGCGCTCTGCCTCTCGGGACACCTGATCCAAAATCACATGATAGGTGGCGGTCTGGTTCTCAAAGTCAGGGACGTCAAAAATACAGTTTATGCCCCAGCGTTTGTTTAAAAAGTTAACTCATTTATTCCACACATTTCCCTTCTCCTTTTTCTGCAGTATATCTGTACCTTTCCTCCCTCCACCACCCTCTGTTTAATATAATGTTTATTTACTCTTAGCAACACACACACAAATATATTTATATATATATATTTGACCCTATATACATACACACACACACACATATCCCCATATTAATTGATACATATTCTTAGTTCGAACCCTCTGCTTTTCTTAAGCTATTCCATCCATCTCCATAGATAGCCCTCCCTTGGTTACCGTTTCCCAGCCTGCTTGCACGTTCCAGATTTATATTCAGCTCCTGTCTCCTGCCCTGGCACCTACTAATGTCATAGGGGTGAACTCATTAAGTTCACTCCGCACTGGTGCATTTGGCTTCTACAGGTGCTATTGGGAGGGCCTTCAGGCACAGATGGACGCATCCCACAGTTATATGCTATGGAAAAATACACAGCAACGGAGGCACAGCCCTACATGTTTACCAGCTCAATTAAGCTTTACCGTTTAAAAGGCATTGTTTCATTAAATCGTATTCGTTTTTTTTTTTACTAAACTGCTTTCAGGCTAGCTTGGCGACAATAAATAAGCAGTGTTCGGTTTTGGAGTTTTCTGGGGCACAAACGCTCTCCGCATTACCTCTGCAATACTCTCGCTATTTCTTATTGCTCCTTCCCAACAATTAAAAAAAAAGGGCAATTCTTTATATAGTGTGTTTGATCATCCCCTCTGGCCTCATTCATATTTTTGTTTTTTGTTTTTTGTTCGGCCTCTGTGGCGTAGTTAGAGATGGTAACAGTTTTCTTAAGGAACACTGTAAATGTGCACTTAAGTGCACTGTAAATCATGTAATAAGGTCGAGATATAGGTCCAAATTACACCAAGTCCAAATTTCAATACCCATGGTGTTCAGTGTGGGAACTCGGGGATTAATTACCCTGTGTACCTACCCCTTTTTGTCTCAGGTTAATTTAGATTCATTTAAGTGTTTTCCAATAGAAGGCAAATGTTTAACCGAGGTTGAATTAATAATGGATGAATACACTGTGTCTTGGGAAAAAATGCAATGGGCGGGTGTATGCTTGAAATGTTCTTTTCCTTCTGCTTTGGAAACGGCCAAAGTGTATCTAAACATGTTCAGCAGGGTTTCCTTTGGGGAAAAAAAATATAAAGGAGCGATCTGAGTTTCTACAGACCTTCACTTCACCTTCAGTTTTACTTTAACGTTATAATTTTAGACTATTTAATCAACCATACGATGTTGTATAATAGGGCCTTCATATAAAAGAGAATTAAAGGTTTGAATGAAATTGATTTAAATGTTGGTTGATTTAGTTTTTTTTTTTTTTTTATGACAGACGGACACTGTAGAAATTGTGAAAAAATGTACGGTCAGGATGCAAGATGAAAAACAAAAGAAATAAGACGTCCACGCACGTCCTCTCATCAATCTTTAATGTACTGGAAGACAACTCTGAGTGTGGGGTGTGTCGTTACGTGCAGGATCACTGGATACAGTATTTAAAAGAAAACCCTAGTGTTTTTAAATAAGGGAGCAAGGAAAAGTGACCAGACAAAGTCAAAAATCAGTGCAAAAAAAGGTTCAACTCAAAAGGGTTTCTCATTCGAAACAAGGGTTTTTTGTTTTTGTTTTACATTTCCTCAAAACAATTTTCTGATTCGTCCTCCAGGTACCAGCCCTGACCAAACAAAGTCTCAGACTTTTAGGCTGTAGGTCGAGTCAACCGTTCCCTCCAACTACACTAATTATACAGCTGTGGACTGTGGGAAATCTGTAGTCAGGAATGGAATGTCAGGCTGGCTGAACTTAAAGGGACGGGAGACGACCGGCCTGCCCACGGTTGTACCAAAGTATGTAATAGTTAGCTTGGATACAGTGTAACACTGCATACTCTCATAACATGTATACGGTATTCTAAACCTATCAAATCATTATCAGCCCTTAAATAGGTTACTCTTATTTTTAAGCTGTCTCGGGTTTCCTACATGCTGCAAAGAGGTAACATGCTCAATGAACATGCTTAACTTACACAAAATCTACCCATCATAATCTATGCCTAAACATCAAAATAAGTAAGCAGCAAAAGTAATATGCATCAATTATACAACATGAGCATCTTCTAGGAAAATTGTGTTTTCTTGTTGAGCAATAAAAGCTTATTACATTTTGAATGTATATATATATATATATATATATATATATTCCGTGTAGTATTTCATGCATTGCTGCTTTGTACTGCTTTTGTTTCACTAGCGCTTAATACAATAACACACCCAGCCTTATAATATATAAAAAGTTACATAAATTATTGCCAAAATATCTATTGTTATCAAAAAAATAAATTAAAATCAAATCACTATATAAGTCGTAAACAATTTGTTCAATGTCTACATAAAAACTCACCTGCCAAGTCAGACCAGATCATACCACCGCCTCGTTGTCTGTCACCCACCCTCTGTGACTAAAGCCTGATTTATGGATGAGTTTCACGAGACGGTGATAACGTGGGGAGAGTTTGAATGATCTGTCCTGGGACCATCTGGTGTGACTCAGGCATTACATGTTCAGAGGGGTGGGGGATTTCAGCTTTGACGGAGTCACGTCCTGGTGTTTTCATTTTTCAGTTTTCAGCTGTTAACAGTTGAACCATGACCCAAAGCTTTGCAAGGTAGTGTGATGTCCTTGGTCTTTTAGAGACCAGGCAGTCAACTAATGAAAATTAAATTCATTCCCGCAATTAGTATCCAATTATGAATGCTCTTACTTACTAACTAGAGCGTACAGAATGAATGGAGTGGTTTTGGAATGTGTGTGTGTGTCTGTATGAGCTGAAGAACAGCTCTCAGTGATGTGATCTCTCCTTGTTTTGTTTATTTCTCATTCTAAAAATTGTACACTGCAGTTTTATTTTCTACACACAGACACAGAGACACAATCACACACTCAGACACATATATAATGACGTGCTAAATCTCATTCACCTAAATTTATCACTCTTTAAATTGAACAATACCGATAGCCCCAGTAGATGGCTCACCAGTAGATTAGATATATAGATAGATTGATAGATACCCAAGAGCATGTAGCCACGTTTAAATTCATATACACAATTTTGCATCTGTAAAGCTTATCGATATAACGACTTAGCCTGCTTGCTTTCCTAAGAACTTCCTCAAGACATTTTAATAATTTTACAATTTCCAATAATGTTTCAGCATTTCTACCGATTGATATAATCGGGTTACCTGCCTCCATCATCTACACTAAAGCAAACTATATACTCACCTGGATGCCTTTAGAGCGAGAGAGATACATTTTTATGCATTCCTGTCAGCTCTTAGTCCTTAGCGCCTGGGACATAAATACATATAAATAAGGTTAGCAAACAGTCCCCTAGTTGGTAATGCAATGAGCAGATTGCCGTAGAACGGAATGGAACTGAGCATATTTTCTCTCTGAACGCTGAAGTTCCCAGGCAGACAGCACACCTCCTGGTCTGGGCAATCTTTAACTGAAGGCACCCTGCCACAGTAAATACACAGCGTGCGCACTTATGATGTATGGCCGTTTCAGCTCTCTCGGTGCGCCTGATTTAATATTTGGTGAGATTTATTATGGGCAGAATTAAGGCCAACTTCCCCGGGTTTAATCTTCAGTTCACAGAAGTACCAAGGCTACATTCATCGGGCCTAGTGGGGGGAAACCTCCGCTCTTAACCGAAAGAAAAATTGCTCACATTTTAAGTGCTTCACAATGTGGCCCATAAACCATGTGAGATGTAAAAAGATAACAAATAAAACACCGACCACGGCAAAACATTTCACAGTTGCTGTGTTAGTAACTGAATGTGCGTGAAGGCCAAATACAAATCCCGGTATCCAAAAGAAATATATGTTTTACTCTCCAGAGACATTTGAAGGTTCTTATTCTCATTCCTCCTGTTATTATTTTTTGCAGCAGTTAGATATATCAGTAATTGACTGTGAGCATCACTTTAAAATGAAACAAAACATTTCACAGTCAACTCCAGAGAGTTAGACAATGACTGCAAGTGAGAAACAGTGGAAGTTTTACATATCTAACTGCTCACACGGCAGAATATTTACTGGAGTTATTCAGTGTCGAAGTGTCATTCAGGTTAATACGACGTAGCGTTGCCCCTATTGGGATCTGCACCTGCAACCTTATGGTGCACCTTGAGAACGCTTCCATCTGCTACCCCATGGTCAAGGTCTGAATCTTCCACAGCTTTGTGTTTTGCCCTGCAGGGAGTTTTGGAAAGGCAGGAGAAAGGCCACGGTACAAATAAGACCCCTATCACATTTTAATAAGCATGGAGATAAAGCACATACATTATTTAAGTTAACATGGTTTTTTTTCCTTCTTATCAGATACTGTTATCCAAAGCAAGATACGTGTCATAAGAGAAATCTATGAGGAAAAAACGATAAAGAATTACATGTGATGCTGTATAGTTATAATCACACTAAAATAGAACATAACAAGCTAAAATGACAAAGTAAGTTCCCAGGGTGTCCATTGTTTGGTTAGCGATAGGGTTAAGTAAAAAGCTTCAAAAGTTATAATTTAATCCTGGCTTGCCAGTTCTAATGGTCTAATGACGGTAACATTACCGGTGGCCAAGATGTTTGGCTCCGTTGTGTCGGAACTACCTCAGCCCCTGCATGGGTGTAGGGTCAGATTGGCAATCGGTGACAAACCGGGGCTGTGCCATTAGTCTCTTCTAAGGATGGCACAGTGTTTGGAAACTAATGCATGCTAAACCATGGAGCCAGCGGAAGGCAATTTAAAGGGAAAACACATTCATATATTCCTGGTGGTTGAGTAGCAGTCCAGCAGCTACAATCTGAGCTGAAGTGGTCCTATGGCACTATTGGGAGGGCCAACAAAAAATTACAGGTGAGATAGGAGGGATTTCAAAGGCCTGGGCTAAGAGCTAAGAAAAGGTTATTGGTGTGAAATTAGCTAAACGCTAAACGCTGGATATTTTAAAGGTTTTAAACGCAGAGTTTTGTTTTTGATTCCAAAAAGCTATTCCAGGCATATCCAGTTTTTGATCTCTGAGCAACCATTGGCTAATTCCAACATCACTATGTATTACTTCACAACACTCTTTGAATACATTAAAAATTCAATGGCAAGACATTACAAAAAGGTAATTCAGTACATTTCACAAGTTTCACCTTTCTTACTTCACTTTCCTCTAGAACCCCCAGATGCAACATTCTAAAAGGATCATGGTGTTTGAAGCTATTACCCTACGCACAGAGTACATTGAATGACCTCACAAGAGCAGCTGTGCTCTTATGAAATCATATTAATTCATGCGTCAGCATATTGAAATGAAGAATTAACCTGCTCTAATGTTTAGCGTTACTGGTCTGCTTTTCGTGTAATGGATTCCGAAACACTTTGTATCTTTAAATTAATAATATCTATGATTCCTGTTGCATTTAGGTCACCACAGAAATCTAAAATAAAATTAAATTAAAATAAACTAGTATGAAGCCTACTTGGACCGGATTACTTTACAAACTGACCGAAAGGTGTTTCATAGGCATATCGAGAAATATAACCTCAATTGCATCTGTAATTTAACAAATTTAAAAAAATTATAATTTAAAAAATAAACACACCTGTGTGTCCTGTACCATCTGTGAAATGGCACGTTTTTGAAAATTTAAGCTAGGCTGAGGTTGATTGATTTTGTGCAAGGGTTTTTTCTTCCGTGCAATGCTGACACTTTGATACCTTGCTCAACATAAGCTGATGCTGGAACTTCTTACGGGTTAAATTAATTAGCATTAGCAGCAGCAGTAGCAGCGGTGTGGATGTACAGTACGCAGCCATACACATGCCATGCTAGTGTGATCTAGTGTGTGGAGGCAGATTTAATCCATGGGATATCATTTAATGATTAGCACACGTCCGGCCTTTCCTGTGGCCCGTTCTACAATGTAGCGTGCCGCCAACGCGGATGCAGGCGTCGGACGCCGTGTTTCTGGTGTCTCAGCTCACAGTTGCGTCCCCAGTGTGTTGTCAGTACATGCGTTAGGCTATTAACACCTTGAGCCCAGATAAATGTCACATGCTACAAATCCTGCATATGGGAATGGATTATGCTAATTATAGTGTTTTGCAAATGTGAATGGATCAAGCCGTTTATAAGTATTTTTCCTATTGGAGCACATACCTGAAGGAGATTAAAAACACACATACAACCAGTCAGCTTAGTTTTATTCATGTGCAATGTTTTTTTGTCTTTTCCGTTTGAATGGACTTCTATGATAAATACCCATATCGCTAACCACACAATGGACACGCTGGGAACTGCTCTATAGGGAAACAACTTAATAACAAGCAGTGATTATACTGCTTCTTAGCAGACTTTCATACGCATGTTTTTTTGTTGTTGTTTTGTTTTGGGGTTTTTTATGGGGGGAAGGGGGGGTTTTGAAGAATGAGGGCCGAAACAAATTCAGCATCAGATATGGTTAGTACTTTAATAGGTGTTGAACCCGGGATCCATCAACGGAGCACATTTTAAGAGGACAATGCAGAAGCTGTCGCAGCCATTGGGCTTGACTGAGGACTGTCAGTGTCCGTTCTAAATCATGAGTGCTTTTCAGCACTGAAAATCGGAAAGCTCCTCTCCACACAAAGCACAATGGGAGTCTCGTTGAGTACTCCATCTTTGAGCCAAATTTGACACGACCGAAATTGTGGAACAAGGACAAATCGGTCTGTAATTGTGAGCTATGTTCTAGGTCTCCACCTGGTCACTGTAATCACCCTTATATACTTATACTCTTTAGTACGGTATGTCTTTGAGACAGTAAGTATGTCAACAGGTTATCTTAATCCTCAAACCTGGTAGTGACTAACCTTTTGCAAGTCGATATATCCTCTGCAGAGTTGCTCCTGAAGTAGAGCGTATGTGCATACGTGCATGTGTGTGTGTGTGTGTGTGTGTGTACTGCACTGCCTTTACAAGCTTATTGGATACATTATTGTTTTATCCAGAACTCCAGTGTAATAGAGTAATAGATAGTAGATAGAATGTAATAGAGCGTGAGATATAGTAGCCACCAATTGGATCTTCCATATCCCCCGTATTTATATGCATTAAATGTCAAGACAGGAAGGCCGTCCGCTAAGTGTAACCGATGCTGTGACAGAGTGACAGATTTCAAGCCAGCAGAGTCAGCAATCTTTAAATTTATTTAAATTTATTTTAAAACATATTTTAATTGAACAGACTTGCCTTTACAGAGCACCTTGTATAGCTGACAACATTTCAGCTCTACCGTTAACACAGCTGTGTATATTTACGGAAGCCACTCGGTTAAAAATAACTTGCTCTGTGGTACCACAGTGAGGGTCCCCTTGGGACTCGCGCCTGGAACTTGGCCACAATCACAGTCCAATTTCCCAATACTTCTCACTTCTGCCAACAACAGGACCGTACATCACCTGCTTCGAGACTCTGGTAGTTCCCAAGGTGCATGGCGTCTTAAAGCCTTCAAAGGAACTATGAAGACATGGAAGGTTGAGTCTTAAATGCCAGCTCGTTGGCCACTGGATACCTCTGGCTGCAGATTCACTGCACTGGATAAGCAAAGGATGTTGGAGCAGTGATCCTATTCCATGTGCTGTGTGTTCGGCCCCTAATTCCTTTTAACTGGGAAAGCCATATCAAACTGTGATTGGCTGAAGTCGACTCTGCCGCATCCTTCTGTCGATGTAAGAGGCTTTAGTGCTTACAGCTGCCAGCGAATAGGGATAATTTAATGAAACATTATTAGACCACTCTGCAGTCCGTAAGCAAATTGCCTCTGTAGCGGGCAAGTCCTGCTCAATCCGGGCAAGGCTGATGGAAGTTATGGGTAAAGAAAAAAGAATGAAGAGAGAGACTTCCGTTGGCGAAGGGTGTGTTGTGAATATGCCGGTTGGCTTTTAAATGATATGGCTTTAAATGATTAGAGTGCGGATTAAATTTCCCACTGGCCCCCTGTCAAAATCCCTCATGCCCCCCAGATAAGGGCAAAGGGTGCGTGGGAGCAGGCATTATAGGTGAGCTTGGTGGTGGTGTGAAACCGTGGCGGAGGAATGGGATAGCCCTGTACCAGATTTATTTTGGGGCCAGAGACGAGGGTACAGGGTGCATAAGCAAGCCCCTGAATTATGCCAGTTAGAACCCCAAGGGCACCTGACTTGGTACTCACCTGGCCAGATCCTTCCAGACAGCTGTATGCTCTGATGTATGTGGAAGTGTGAGCAATGTGGCAGGATTTGTGTGACAGCCCACAACCTCACACACAAGCAGGTCAGAAAGCACTCTGTGGGGTCGGTTGTTGTGTGTGTGAGTGTGTGTGAGTGTGTGCGTGTGTGTGCGTGTGTGTGTGTGTATATAGGTATGAGTGTGTGCGTGTGTGGGTGTGTGTGTGTGTGTGTATATAGGTATGAGTGTGTGCGTGTGTGGGTGTGTGTATGTGATTGTGTGTGAGTGTGTGTGGGTGTGTGTGTGTGTGAGTGGGTGTGTGTGTATGTGGGTGTGTGAGTGTGTATGTGTGTGTGTGTGTGCGTGTGTGAGTGGGTGTGTGTGTGTATTTTAACATGTGATACTGTCTCAGTAACTGTTCCGCATGAACATCTGTTGACACAGCTTGTGTTCATTTGGTAATAAATCTGCACAAATGGCATTGCATTGTTGGTTTAGCAATACTAATAACTAAAAACTTTCAGAAAGAGACACATTTTCCCTTCATTATTACTTTATAAAACTGATCCCTAATCGAGGTAAGAGTGTGGGCACCCATTTTGCGTAAGTTTGAGAAGTGTCCCTGTACTGACCAGTGTCTTTCTATGCTACACAACAGACATCCAGTTTACTAGGTGATTTAACTGCGTAGTAAGTTACAGTTTTGATGACAACACAGTTACCAACATGGTGTCCAATGCAGTAGACACAATGTTCCAAGCCTGGTTTTATCTATTGAAATATATTTTCGACTTCCCAACCTTAAGTGGCAGTGTCATTGGACTTTTGCCTTTACGGTGAAGTATTCTGTGAAATAGAGGTGAAAATGTTTTTGAAAAATTCATATTATCATTTTCTATTCCGTTAATGCATTGTGTTCACTGTAGTGTTATTACATCATAGAAGAAAAAATTTTAATCCTTGCTCTGTTTTTTCATTATGCAGGCATTTAATATTGCCCCATCCCCATATTGAATTAGATGGCATCGAGATATTTATTTCAATAACATGTTGTATGGACTTGTATTTTCTTTGCATGTTCATCTTATAGGTAAATTCAGTGTTATTAGTGAGGTTGCCAGTGGGTATCTGGGATGTGTTACTGTATAAAAAAATCTGTATTTTTACATTTACTTGTTGCAGTCACAACTACATATACCATTCTGCCAAGCCTGTTGTGACATTCAAGTGATTATGCAAATTCACTGTCGGGGGCTGCGGTTAAATTATTGTGTCCACAATTTCACAAGTGCACGATACTTTGATTGTCAATAGTTCTTTATTTAAATTTCCTTAGATATATCTGGCTGTATAAAACCCATTGACATGCACTGCATGAATCACTGGGGTTGGTTTTTAAAGAAGTCAATGAGGCTTTGCAAGGGCAAACCAGAAATTGTCAATGGGGCAATTTAACAGTATTCATGAGGTTAGTTTGCCTGTGTTATGTCTATGTGAGCTGTAAAAATGTGAACAGCCGAAATTTACATATCTGTGATCAGATACAGGAAACTTGAAACATTGATCTCGGGGTGATGATTTGTAAACAAAATCAATAAACCCCACATACTTGATTAAGAAATCAACTGGAAACAACGGAACAAATGAAAATCATTTTGGGTACTACTCAAATGATAATGGACTTTTCAGTCTAACGCACAAGACAAACGGCCTACACTCTCTTGAATCGATCTGTTATAGTCGGATTTTTATCTCGTCCAAACATTGTTTCGTTTTCATTCATTCAGTGTCAGTGGAGCCGTTTCCTCCACCCCAAAATGTGACCGCTTGCTCACCCGGCTACTGACCCCCTTGTGAAAGGGAGGGCCTCTTCAGATCCCCGGTCTAAGCGCCATGGCGAATTAATGTATTCGTATGCCCCCCGTTGGGCCACCATGTCAGCCGCAGTTCCTGGCTTGATCAAGGCAGTGGGGGCAGACTTGGGCCTGGGTTTAGCCTGGACAGTGGCTGACAATGTCAAGCCCACTGTTGGGTGTTTTTAACGGCAACAATGAGCTAGCCCCAGGCAGGGAGTCAGCAAGTCAAGCCCCCCAGTTAGACTCATCATCTGTTTCCCCTGCTGTCTGCAGACCACTCTATCACATCACGTGTATATAACTCAGAATGGCGTCTCTCTCTCTCTGTGTTGGCAAAATCATTACCTCGATAGTTTTTCATTCAATTGGGTCTTGCAAGACTTCATTAATAAGCCATTTCCGTTGCACGTCAGTGGTGGAATTTGACAGAAATGTGACTTTTCCACTTTGCAAATCAACCCTGTTTATACTGACTTTGATATATTTTGAGAAAACTGAATAGAAGTCACCCATCTGGTTACATTTTCTGTGAGTTATTTTTTTAAAACATGAAGCACAGTAAAAGCCTTAAACGGTTAATGCATTATTCATAAATGGTTTATAAACACATAGAATTATATTAAAAGGCTTTATAATGAATTAATGTTTCAAATTGTGTACGGTATTTTAATGGTCTCAAACAATTACTGCACTCAGTTCAGATATACATGCTCATGGGAAGCAACCCAAAATCATATGTAATCATATCATGTAATTCTGTAAATATTTATGGGACCCCTTAATCCCTGTGAGAGGAGCGGTCAGACTTGAGTTACACTCGGCTCACTAAAGCCTCGGTTTGCTCACGGATGCTCTGGACTGCCGGTCCAAAGAAGTCAAAACCACCGGCAATGTCTAACCGGGGTGATATTAAACCTTTGTTTCCCCATCACACGTTTGGGATGTTAAAGTAAATGCAAAGCGTAGAGAGCTACGCCCGTTCCAGGTCACGGTACTGCTGTCTCAAGGGCGAGACATATGAACATGTGGGATACTTTAAAATTACATTTTAGCAAAAGGGTTCTAGGTGTACCTGGCTCACATTAACAGCTTTTAAAAAAGCATTACAGGAAACCAAAGTGCATTCGCTAATACAGTCATTTATGGAAATGCTAAATTGGTCATTCTTTAATAATTCATTCATTTTTAATTAAACTTTACCCCGCACAGCTGTGTGTTCTGCGTCTTTGATGTGTCTCTAAGAAGGCAATGTTAGGACCTTAATTCAAAATTCCGTCTCCAGTCATACGTTTTGGACCATGACACCAAGTATATTTTTTTGGACCAAGTTTTCCCCCGGTCACCTATCTCTGATTGACAGGGTGAGAGGAAGAGGTGGGCGGAATCCCACTATGTTACGACAGCTGAGGGAGAGGTGGCGAGAGCCAGCTTTTATTTATTTATTTATTTATTTTTCCTGCGCTGTCCTGCGACAGCAAGGTGACCCAGGCTTTAACTGACAAGATTGCTACGTCGCTCTGCCATCACGTCCTAGGCAGGCCAGGAATCGATTGGAGGGGAAAGATCTGGAAAGAGGGCCAGAAGCATTAACAGTGTTGCAAATGTTCGTAAAACGTTCATAAAATGTCTACCATCAACTGAACATGCACCAAAAGTATTGTACCAAACCCAAAGATGGCCGCATTATAACTCTGCTTCAGTGTCGGAGACATAGTCCAGTGTGACATCAGACGTACCCAATTGAGTATTTATGTTTTCCACAGACATTAACAGTTCCCTGCCCCCTTTCCAGACTCCTTTATTGTATTTAAAATGTGTAATCACCGCAGACTGTGCAGGGCTGTTTATAACGCATTCGGCCGTTTCCGTTTTCCGCGGCTTGCTACCGTATCGCGCTTTTAGCACTGAGCAGAACGCTGAGTAGCTCCTGGTACTTTTAATTGGGCACTTATCATTTAAGACTCAGCATAATTAAATCACAATCTCACACCAGGAGCTGCCAAATCAGAGGTGTGCCTCGAGTCTGCGGCAGGGCAACGCACCCTCTTCCTCCGACTGGTCCTGTTTTATGCCGGAAGCCCTCCGATGGGAGAGTGGGGTCCGCAAAAACTAACCCTCGCCCCTTAATGGGGAAGTTTTAAATTCTAGCCAGCAAATCCACTGTTCAGTGCCCTGACGGGGGAGAAAAAAAAGGTGTTGCCCTTAAAGGTACTTTCAAGTCTCTAAATTGTTTTGTAATGTCAAGGCGGTTACATTATAGATTAGCCACATGGGTTTAATGCACTTTACCTGTGTATTCCTGTCAGCTCTTCCAGTGTATGATAACCCTCCCCCTCCCCTCCCCTACCCTCCCCGTCCCCCTTCCCTGCTTTCTAAGCTAAGATGCTTAAGTCATCTTATGTAAACAATGCTGCAATGGACAATAATACTCTAGTGATTTCTCCTGTTCCCGAGAATGTGCATGTTGATAATGAACAGTATACGTGTCGTTGTGAAGAAAACATTTCAATTTCAAATATTTATATTGGACCCTTTATAAAAATATGGCTGACCTTTCTTCCTCTTTGTGTGTCTTTTCATTTCAGTTTCTATTCAAGAAAATAGTCTGGAATCACAAATTAGCTAGCCATTTTAGCTCAGAACTCACTCAGAACTCTCTCATGCTATTGGATAGAACATACACACGTGATATTTGATGGTGTGCCCCCCCCCAAACCATATTTTAGAAAAAGACAAATTAAATTAAATCTAGGTTCTGCTCCATGGAAGGCTGGGTCTCAGTCAAGTCTGGTGGATGAAACCTTATACTGGGTTTAATCTACAGGCGTTTAGTTGAGGTGTTTAATTATTCAATTGATATTCTTTTAGCCTTCATTCACATAATCTAATTTTATATGTTAACCCATTTTCAATACTTTTTCGGCTGACTCCACTACCAGTTAACATATTTGCGGATATTTGCGAGCCTGTGCGCTAAACAAAGCAGCGTCTGTTCTTGCCTTTTGTGTTAACCTCCTGAATACAAAACTGCGGAAGAGCTTGTACGTGTTGCCAGGGCTAGTAGCCACGGCTGACTCTGCTTTCCAGCCCTCAGACGAGGGCCAGGGGAGTGGTGTTGCGTAACCGCACACAACTACGTGAAGAGAAAAACTCTTTAAACCCAGCTGGATTTCACTACAGAGGCATGAGAGAAGGTGATATTATGAGCTAGACGCTTTAGTGCTCCGGAGGGTACGGGAAGTGGGAGACACCGGCGGGTGATTGAAGCTCCAACGAGAGCGTTTTAAACCCCTTTTTACCCTGTTTCACCTCATCTTACCCCGTTAATATTTATTGTTTTGTATTTGTATTTGTACTGTATTGTATTTAGTCCCACATCATTAGATACCGTTCTATGTATGGAACAGCATTAGGGTCAATGCGCAGGGCTTAATTTAGCTTTTTTTAACAAAACAAACTTAACAAATAATAAAACTTCAAAGAAAAGAACCTTTTCAGGGGTAATGGCAAAATAAACCGCTCTTCAGGGGTCTCCTGTCAGTTTTTCAATCCTTCTTTCAAAGTCTTCAATCCTTGGCGCTTGACTTTGGTCTCGTTAAGGGAACAACACTCAGGCGCGACAATTAGGCCTTGGCCTACCTGAGTGCGTTTCCATGACTGCCCTGAGGGCGGGACTCCAGGCTGCTTTGACTTTTCCTCATTTAAGAACTTGGGCAACAAATGTGATACGTTGATGTTTACTTGTTTATGTCTGTTACCTTGCAGTTGAAGGAGTGACCCAATGAGGTGGAATAAAATTCTGTTACCTGACTGGAAGAGGAGTGACCTTGCCTTACCCATCAGCAAGAGGAGAGAGACAGTCTCTTCGGAAGAGGAGTGACCTTGCCTTACCCATCAGCAAGAGGAGAGAGACAGTCTCTCCGATTGTCTGTAGAAGAAAGGAAGACTGGAAGGTTAGTGCATTTATTTTTATTTTTATTTTTTTACAGAGAAGTCTGGGTTTTTTTTATTGTTCCTGTCCATTTTCGTAACAGAGCTTACGAGAAATGCACAGAATGCTATCAGTTGCTCGCTTGGAAAATAAGCGTAATGCACATGCTGTAATCCCCGGGATTTGTTGTGGTTATGCTTGATTTGTCGTTTCCGTCTGAAGCGAGACGCGAGACCGGGAATTCTCCCCCCTGCCTCACGTGGCCTTCCGGTTTTAGGTTCCCTGCCATGATGACATTAAATTATTTAATGGGGAATAAAAACGCACGCGCCAAGATGCGGTAACACATTAATAACCCCCAAATGGCGGACCCCCCTGTCGACACCCCTGTCAAACCCAAGGGAAAAGCTTTCCTCTGTTAGAGAATGCGTGCGTCCTTTTCTGTCAGCAGTGAAAGTCTCCAGACTGAATGTGATTCTCTAGAGTAATGAAGGGCTTAAACACGTGTGGTATTTATGATTTAACATTGTTTTGTGTTTATTTATACTCCACACTATTCAAGGTTTCAACAATGATAAGTCAACCCTCTGCAGGGTGCGTTTGGTCTTTAATTGCTTCCCTACAGACTTCTGCAGAGCGAAAGTAGGTTAATTGTGCCAGATGAGAGAGCGTGCTGTGACCTGGTTTTGGTTCTGCCAGCTGCCGGGCCACTGTGCTTTTAGGCTTACCTGTCAACTCTGCCAAAGTTGTCTCACATGACAACAGGATCATCTGCCATTCAAACGCAGAGCACCAGGACCCTCCTGCATTTCACTTCGAAGAATTTTTTCCATCGTTTTTCCTCTGACCCGCTAGAAAAGCTTGCTCATGAATAATGGCACGCGGCCGGCATAGGGAAATTTGTTTACTTTACGCCTGTAATTTCAGCCCAGTGGCTTTTCGTGGAAACAGTGAAAAGGCTCTAAATGATCCAAAATGGTTGTGATGGCGCAGGATGAGACCGGGACCGTCCCTCCTCTGCCGGATTACAGTGTGGCAGCGGTCCCCTGTTGAGCGTTTCCCACAATTTTCTCTCGCCCTTCTTCGAAATAAGGGCACCTGTTTTAACTCCCTTCGCAATTTTAAAACGAGCGTGGGGTCAGGCAAAGACATGTCCGGATTGTAAATCTTCCGCCCAGGCAAAAGGGAATAGACAGGCAGGCAGTCTTTTGGGCAGTCGTGGGCTGATTGCTCTTAAAGGTTATGCGGGCACAAAGTACTGCCACTCACTGCGGAGGAAATCACCGTCGGGGGGGGAGGATACCAGATACTTTCTACCACCAGCTGCATTTTTCAAAGTATATTCAAATTCACCTGGTTACTGTTTGCATTTTTAAAGAGAAACGCTTATGCCCATCGCCTTCCCCGGGGGCCTGACAGAGGTTTTTCACCTTGTTGTTTATCCGACAGTTCCCTGGTTTTGGATATACACCTGTTTTGGATATAAACCTATTACATCTGCCACGCAGGCCCTGTAATTCGCTTTTGTATAATACCGTCTGCCAGATGAATAAATGAATAAATATCAATTGCCTAGGGCCATAATACTGCTCCACAAGTCTGCCTTTTCTCTTGACCAATGTGCACCAGTCCGACAGCTTGTACCCCAATTTTCTCGGTTGGCCAATAACAGGACACATGCTGTCTGCTGAAAGACAGCCAATCAGGAGCGGTGAGACCACAGCTTTTAATCGGGCACCTGACATGGTCCGGCTGAGTTCCGTCCTGCCACCTGGCTCTGCCCACTGAGTTTACAGATAGCTGTATGGGCATCGGTTGACTTGCTGCCTCCACCACTCGCGATGTAAGGACAGCGACGGCTGTGGAATTAATCCCGATGAAAGTGAGTTGGCGGTAATGACTTTAGGAATCAATCAGTATTAATGGCAGGATAAACGCGATGCACAGAATTAAGAACTGACCTCCCTGAAATCTATCGAAGTCCATTTGTTGGAAAACAAATAGTAGGTTATCTGTGATACCTTCCCCCAGTGGCTAAATCCCTTTTTCACAAACCAGCCATGAAACAGAGACAATACAATTTCACCTGAAATTGAAGAGAATATTCATTTGTTAACATTAAGCCTCCATTTGTTAAACACTAGGCCTAGAAACATAATACATATTATTAAAGGTGAAAGTTGTAAAATTAGGATTCACTATGTTCTCTGTGCAGAAAAAAAACACTCACTAACATAGCAGTGGGTGTTCCCTGTGGTTATAAATGCATATTTAAACCATTGTAACAGACAGAAATAATTTATACCATTTAATAATTCAAGTTTCAACTGTTAGAACTGGAACTCAGGAGGGAAAACCATTGTTGGAAATAGATTTTCACTTAATAAGAGAACATCTAGCCCTTCTCCAGAAATGGGAATATGGAGAGGGAAGACAAAAATAAACCCAGGAAGAGTGAACGGTGAAAAACCACCAAAACAAAAAAAAAACACTATTGCAGCGACAGATTTGACATAAACCTTTCTTTGCACTGCAGAAGCAAGGCACACAGATTTGAACAATTTAATATCAGAAAAAATAAAAATGCAATGCTAGTGAATGCACCTCAGACAGTCATTATTCGTTTTCAGGAATTCATTCTAATGCTGTTCCTTAATATTTCTTGGATCCACATTTTGTGGTTTGGAAGCGCAGGCATGTTTAATTGCTTAATGGACTCTGATGTAGCGAATGCTTAGTTCATGTCAATGCTCAGTTGCATGGGGGACCGCACTCTTGTTTATGGGATGGTTTTAGGGAAATGTTTCTAAACAACCCGGAAGTGAAGGGTAACGCTCTATCGTAAAACACCCTGTCAGAGGGAAAAGGGTTGCGTTTCCTGCCTGGGTTTCATATCCCCGATTGTATTGCTCACCGCCCCCGCGAGGCTCCGGATTGGATAAACACCAGAGCAGTTTGACACGCTTGCGTCCTAAGCCTAACTGAGTACCCTGTGGTGTCTGTCTGGGAGTGGACAGAGTGCTGCAGATATCACACCTCAATTCCAGGGAAAGGTTCTGGGCAGCTGAATTTAAAATGACTTTATGCTGCTCTGGCTGTGGTAAAAAACAAAACAAAACAATAGAAACTGTTTCACAGCTGATAGAACCCTTTCTCTTATCTTTAGAGCAGGTGTGTATGCGTCTCCAAAATCAGAAACCAAAACCCAGTGGGCTATGCTTAGAGTCTCCCAGTTATCCAGTTAGAAGGATTTTCAGCGCATCCGTTTGTCTGTGAACAGAGACGGGCACGGCATCGATCGCATACAGAACTGATGAGCCTTTCGGCTGTGCACCTGCTCTCGCCCGTCAGCGTCATCCACAGACATCCGTCCGCCGTCCTCGAAGGTCACGGCTTCTGTCAGCCCTTCAACGCTTTGGCTCCGAGCTCAGTGTGGTGTCCTGCCACCCGCCCCGTGGCCACCGTCCACATTTTCTCTGTTTTCCGGTGCGGGCACCTATCACGCGCAGCGCCTCTGCGGGTGTAGCATGAATCGACTGTCGGCCCGATACAGAATCTGTCGGTGGCCTGGAGCGATGGTCGGGACGTCGCTCGAGAGCACGTGGCGGATGGTGCGAGCGCCCGCACCCACGAAGAAGCCGGTGATTGAGAGTATTCATTCCGTCTCCCTCTCAAAAAAAAAAAAAAACACCCAACCCGGGCACTTGAGAGACGTTTGCCCTGATGATGCATTTAAACCTGCACAAAAGGCAGGAACAGTCCGTGAGAACCCCACCTTCATAATTATTGCGCAGAGAAAGCCATTACGGGAAGATGAGTGCTAAATAAGGTGGCACCGTTTCACCCACGCCCAGGCTGAATAATCTCGTGAATAGCTGCTCATAATTGCTATTCAGGTCACAGAGGAAATCATTGCTCTGCAGAAGTGGCTCTTTTCAAACTCGCTCCACGAGAGCAGAATATATACCCCAGCCCCACGTTTCCCAAGGTGAGTGGCGTTAAGTTCCCCAAAAAATGTGAACTTGTTCAGTGCGTTTTGAGGTCTCGCTCCTCTCAGTTGCCAAAACATTTGCGTGAGACGCTCTAAAAACGCACTTATGGTCAGCTCTAAAACAGCAAGACTTTAGGAAGACATGGGTTTCTATTTATAAAAAGAAGCATTCCAGTCTTATGTAATGCGGTTAATTTCTGTATAATTAGTCCATTACGGCTGCGTCACCCCTGGAGTGAGGAAAAGTCATCACAACCTTTGTTAGGGTTTTTTTTCGGAATCACAGGTTTGAAAATCTCATTAAAACTTTGCAACATATGTTGAAAATGTAGATGTATTTATATGTATTGTATATTTATATCTATTTTTATATCTGGGACTCGAATGTGTCAATGACATATTTTAGATATTAAAAACACAGTATATATTTAGTGAGACTACGGGGTTTGTGTTTATTTTTTTCACACTCTCTGCTAGAACCTAGTCGCCTTGCATTTGTTTTCGAGATCAAAACAGTGTTTTTGAAATATGCTAAAGAGCTTCAGTTTCTAGCCAGAGGGGGGTTAGATATGAGTTTTAAACCAAATGATAAATGCCACGTGCTTCAGTGATAACCAGCCACAAATCATTGCTGGATAGCTGCCAGTTGATGCTGATTCACAGGAACCTGGAGTCTGACCTTGAGAACTAACTTGTATCCTTGGCAAAATGTTCCTGCTAATAATAAAAGTCAACAGAAGAGATTTCCATAGCTCCATAGTTACTGGGATTTATTTATTTATTGGTTTATTCATGTTTTTCCAGTTTCTCCTAAAACTTTCTCAGAGTAATGAGATGGTTTTCTTGTTTGGTTAACTTTTCGGATGGGATGTTTAAAAATCTTAAGGGATGAGGAAGGATCTGATATCATGCCCCCCCCCCCCCCACTCAAAACAGCGCTGACTTGGAGTCATTTTTCAACGGGTTCAACCCTTCCCTTCGTCAACCCTCAACGAGGGGCGCCAGATGCGTATTGTCTTAAAACATCCAGAGGGCTCTTACCGATCTGCCACGGCTGGGTAGTCAGTATTTGCTTTGCCTGGAAAGCCTGTGAAGTTGTTAGCTTTGCATTTCCAAAGCATACCATAGGAGATATTAACTGAGTATAAGTTGGACATTGAAACAAAGTCACTTCCTTATAAAATCGCACTGCATGGTCATTTTGAATAACATGGTTATTTTTCTTGCAAAAAAGAACCCTTGTAGATTTCCATTTCAAAACACAACGGGCAGACATCCAGATGAGTCATCCTTCAAGCACTGCAATCAGGGCCATCTTCTGCCTTTTCCCTGGCTTGGTTGGACTAAATGCCCCCATTAATCTACATATCTGACTTTTGCAATGGCGGATTTCTGGTGGAATCTGTGCCATTCGTTATAAAATGAGGAAAACATTTCCCGACATACATATTAATAATCCACAAAGTAGTCACACATATGTTTGTATCAAGACAGAAAATATGTTTATATGCAGTAAATTTGCAGTATACAGAGAAAAAGAAAACTCCCATCTTTGGGTGAAAGGCCCGCATATAAATATTATACATAAATGATATATAAAGATGAATGACCAGTTTAAGACTTGAGCCTGTAAATGTTCTGAGCCAATCCGACGGGGCGCTGGACACATGTGATCCGTAAGACGCCCATATCCTTGGCGGGTCTGATCCGTCCCAGGGATGAATTTACCTGCTGAGTTTCGTTAGCCTAGGAGGTAGCATGGGAGAGTGTAAAATGGATAATCAAAACGAAAGTAAAAGCGCTGCTTTTTTTCCTGGCACGCCAATAACAGCCGATGTTGCCTGCCACTGAGCTCGCCCACGTAGTGCATGGTTGGTGAGACATAACCGCAAAGGCAATCATAAAATTTGTAGTTATGCGATAGTTAAAGATTCATGTACTTTCAATGGTTGTTTTCACTTGATGTTTTTAGGGGGAAAAGAAGAGAAATTGCGCCGTCATTTCAATCAAGTCTATCAACAGACGCTGAATAAATAAAATCTTCAGGATTTAGGGTGTGCAGACATTCACCAGCGTTCAAGGAAATCCTGGCTGGATTTTATTTATGACCCGAAACATATACAGCGTCTGTTGAACCAATGAGCTGATGTAGATTAAATTTGTGATAAGTAAAATTTTACATCTGCGTTTTTTTTATTTTTATTAATTGTATTGTCTTTATGTATGTATTTGTGTATTACGAATGTTAAGATTGCAAGAATTATTAGTGTGATTCAGTTATTTGCTTACTGAATGATTCACACACACATTTACTAAACCCACAAATCTACATGGCTGGCCTTTGACTGAAGGAACAGCACAGCATTAACCCTAAAGCAAGGAGTATTTTTCTGTCTGCGAAGGTCTATGTTTTTCAGGTCAGGCAGAATCACAGCAGATCTGTGGGCAGTTAGCCTTATCCTATTTCTGCAAAAATCAACCTCTCCTGTCACTAATCCTTGTTTTGCAACGTTATCCCCTCTTTATGGTTCATACCCCAAATATTTATTTTATTGATGTCCCTTCATGTTCACATATTTACATATAGTCAGTGAAAGACGACATGATGATTGAACTCATCATGTTTTATAGATCAAAGCAGGAACAAGACGAGCCTTGTGCTTATTTTCCTATTATTTTCTTTATCATTTGGGGGGGGGGGGGGGGGGGGGGGGGGGGGGGGGGGGGGGGGGGGGGGGGGGGGGG
>JAOYSI010068483.1:0-15000 GCA_025775065.1 Hiodon alosoides
GCAAGAGTTGGAAAGGCAGATACAGAGTCTCCAAATAGAGATTGAGAAACTTGATGATCTCTTAAAAGGTGAATCTGGGTCTGAAAAGAGTCATCAGTTAGAAAGTAAAATCCAATCTAAACAGCATTTGCTGAATAGCCTTCAAGAGCAGCTAGATTATCTGAAGGAAAAACCCAAAACCTTTGACTTTCTGAACGCACTCATGTCCCAACTGAGAAAATGCTTGAATATCAGATAGAAGAAGCACAAAAAAGGGAGCGAAAGTTGATGGCTGCATATAACAATTGGAAAATGGAGGTCTGTAATGCCTGTGAACAACTTAAATCAAACATAGCTGAAACTCAACTAGACATTCTTGTGGCTACATTAGAAGAAGTAAGGAACAACGTTATAAAGATTTATGATGAAATGAGACAGCCCTTTACACCTTCAGCTGATGTAAGGAGACGGGCATCTCTGCTGCTGACAAACTCTTCTACCTGAAAAAATAGGTGAGTGGGGCAGCACGTAATGCTCTAGAGGGCACCTACAGAAATGATGTAAGGCTTATCGTGACGCTTGGAGTAAGCTAAACAATCGCTATGGACAACCATTCACCATACAAAAGGCTTTCAAAGAAAGACTCGCTAACTGGCTTAGAATCAATTCAAGGGATGCTATCAGTCTGAGAGAATTTTCAGGTTTTCTGAATGCTTGCCAAGACGCCATGCCCCATGTTAAGGGTCTACATATTTTGAATGAATGTCAGGAAAATAAGAAACTTGTTCAGAAACTTCCAGATTGGGCTATTTCTCAATGGAACTGACAGGTTACACAGAGTTTAAGTCAGAATCAAGAATTTCCATCATTCCAACAGTTTGCCGCATTTGTGTCTTCAGAGGCAGAAATAGCATGCAATCCTGTAACCTCATTCCATGCACTTAGTTCTTCAGAAGGCATTGCTGAAAGACGGAGCCTTAAAGAGAACAAAAAGGGTAAAGTCAGAGTTTTGAACACACAAGCAAACAGTGAAGATCAGAAATCAGAAAGGCCAGCTGTGAAGGCACCATGCCTGTTTTGTCAGGACAATAAACATCAGCTCCACAGATGCACACATTTCTGCTGCCAAAGACCTGGAAGAGTGGAAGAAATACATACGAGATAACAGACTTTGTTATGGATGTTTACGACCAGGGCACAACGCAAAGGATTGCCGCTATCGCCACACTTGCAACAGTTGTAAAGGCAGGCACCCCACTTGACAACAATTATGCAAAACAAGCTAAGACTACTAATTCATTAGTTGATCCGCAGAGTGTTCCAGCCAACACAACTGCTATGGCTCTGAATGTAGCTACAGGACAGACTACTAACACTTCAACGATTGTACCTGTATGGGTTTCCTCAAAGAACAATCCAAACAGTGAAAAACTGGTGTATGCACTTCTGGACACCCAAAGCGACACCACGTTTATCGATCAAGCGGTGAGTGATGCTCTTCAAGCTGACACCTATCCTGTGAAACTAAAGCTGACCACCATGATTGACAAAGACACGGTTTTGAAGAGCAACAGAGTAACAGGGCTTCAAGTGAGAAGTTACAGGTCAATTAGTCACATCAATCTCCCACCCGCCTATACAAGAGAGTGTATCACACTGAATCGTACTCACATCCCTACCTGTGAAACTACTAAGTGCTGGAGCCATTCAAAACTGTGAGATTAGTCTGTTGATAGTAAAAGAACTTCCCCCAGTCACCCGATGTCATTTGAATATTAGAGACTGATTTTAAAGACACTAGTGAAGACTGTAAGAAAGTGTCACAAGATGACATCCTTTTTCTAAATAAAATGAAGGAAAGCATAAAGAAAAATAGACATGGCCATTACGAAATGTCTCTGCCATTTAAGGAAAGACCCGTGCTGCCTGTCAACACTCAGCTCGCCATGGTCAGACTTAATCACTTGAAATGGAAGCTGTTAACGGATAAGATGCTCCACATCCATTACACAGAGTTTATGAAGGACATAATAGATAGGGGAGATGCTGAGCAAACTAAGGAAGATGGCACTAAGGGAGAGACCTGGTACTTGCCTCATCATGGCGTATTTCATTCAAAGAAGCCTGGAAAGCTATGTGTAGTCTTTGAATGCTCAGCAAAATATGAGGGCACATGCCTAAATGATCACCTCCTTCAGGGACCTGACTTGATCAACAATCTGAATGGCATTCTCATTAGGTTCCACCAGCACCCCGTAGCGCTAATGTGCGATGTGGAAAAAGTGTTCCACCAATTTTTCCACCAGATCCAACTCAAAGAACAACCTGCCACAAGGCGCAACATACTGTCTACTGTTGCTTCAGTGTATGACCCTCTAGGATTCATTGCACCTGTGTTGCTAAAAGGAAAAGGAATCTTACAGGAAATGTGCAAAAATGGCACTGGATGGGATGACCCATTGCCATCTGAGCTTATACAGCCATGGGAACTCTGGAAAAGGGACCTTAGCAATCTTACAAAACTGAACATACCCTGTTGTTATACACCTGCCAGTTTTGAAAAGGTTATGAAGGCAAAATTGCCCCCTCACTGTGACCAACTTAAACGATCCAAACAGCTCAGAACCGCTTACGCCAAATCACTTGCTTACACTGAAACCCACTGCAGCACTGCCACCACCAGGCAAGTTTACCAATGAGGATCTCTATACACGTAAAAGGTGGCGACGTGCAGTTTCTTGCCGAGCAGTTTTGGAGCCGTTAGCGGAAGGAATATCTTACCAACATCGCCACAAGACAACGCTGGCATACCCCAAGGAGAAACCTATAAATAGGTGATATAGTGATCGTAAAGTAAAGTGGACCTACCTAGAAACAAGTGGCAGCTTGAAAGAGTGTTGGAAACAACTGCCAATAAGGAAGGCTTTGTTAGAAAGGTTAAGTTACAAATAGGAGAAAGAAGGTTAAACCATAAGGGTGAACGCATATGCAGGCCTTCAGTAGTTGAACGCCCTATTCAAAAGCTAGTTTTATTGATGGAGACTGACAAATGTTAAGATTTTCCCAATTATTCGGTCACCTCCATATTTAGGGTTGTTCATTTCATGATGTACATTTTCTAATGTATGATTGTATGTTACTGAATGCTTGTTCAGGGTCATCGTTTGTTTGGAAATCATTTGTACCTGTGATGAAACTCATGAGTTGGTGGGAGTGTAGATGACCCTGTTCAATGGGTATACGTTTTAAACTGTTCAATGGGTATACATTTAATGCCTTTATTTCCGTTTCTAATTATATGCCTGAGGACTTTTATTTTGAAATGTTGTTTCATACTGGATATGGACACAAGGAGGGAAAATACGGAACGAAAGGTCCTGTTGAATGGAAATTGCGTTAAAGTTCTCTTGTTTATTGAACATTTTCAGGATTAACAGACACTTGACTGAAAGGGTGAATAACTTGACTAATGTTTAAAATGTTATCTTCAGTATCATTTACTTTGTTTTTCTATTGGTAAGAACTTAGTCTTTATTAGCATGTATGCTTAATGGCTCTCCCTCCTGTTATATATAAATGTAATGTAATTGTTCTACAAGGAATGTATTGTAATGTGTTTTCTTTTCTTTGTCTAGCTCTTACGGTGTTTTCTATGCAATAAATATTCAGTCGAGGTAGCTACATTATTCATGTCCACAAAACAAGGTTAAAAAAACATTTCACTGTGATTCTGAGACTACTTACAGAGCCTTAATATGTGATTATCCTGACTCACCTTATGGAAATAAGCGACTCTGGTCAGAACAAGCCCAAACAGATAAAAACAAGCCCGGTTTAGCATTTATTAATAAAGAAATAAATATGCCTAATTCAATCTACCTCCAACCTCCATGTTAAAGTCTTTGAACTTTTTTTTAACTATAGGCTACTGTGCCCATTTTGTCAAGGACATGCCCCTAAATGACTATATTACAAAAATATATTACCTAACCCTAACCCTAACCCAAACAAACACCATAATCCTAAAATAATAGGCTTAATTTAGACAAAGGTCGAAAATTTCCCTAAAGAGGTGGGTTTTTCTCATTCAACCTTTTAATTGGACACAATTATTGTGATACTGTTAATGCAGAAAGAACAGCACACATGGAGTTTAGGGCCATGCGTATTGCATGTAACCTTGAGTGACTGATGGAATTGTGAGATTGGAAAGTGGTTGGATTGCAATACCTCTAAAATACAATACCCCTCTAACAATATGTAGACTGAATACAAAAACGTACCCCAAGACAGTCGACAATTTGAAACGACTCTTGCAAATACCAAGGTCAAAAACGCTTATTATTATCGGGCTTGGCAGCCATGTTAATTAAGGCACAGTGCTAGGAGTGGCCAGGCTTGTGATTTGGTCCATGCCCCTCCCCCACCCGTGGAGCTGGGCTTGAGTACATCTATAGTTTATAAAACAGGTTCAGTTACTGAATCTCATAACTTTGTTGCTAGCAGCCTGTATTTTTCCAGCTATCAATGTGTAGCCATTATTTCACTGATTTAACGGGATTTTTAGACAGATTGCAGTTTTTATTTTTATTTTTATTTTTATTTTTTATTTATATTTTACCGCAGTTTGTTGCATTCTCACTTTCTCTGCCCTCAAGGAAACCATAGCTACCAATCACTGCTTTCATTTCGGCAGTAATTTCCCCCAGAGAAAACTTCACCTAAAGCAAATGTCACATTGTTTCACCCTATAAATAACTTGATGATCCCTGACCTTTTCTCAGATTAGTTACCTTTATAATAGATAACAAATTCTACAAAATATGAGTTTACTGCAAATTGATTTAATTGACTGAATCTATCAGTGAAGAAGAAGTGTGGCTCTTAAAACTGTGTTGTTCACTTTCAGACCTTCCCCCCTGGGTTCATTGTAAGGATACAAAATGTCTTTAATTGATTTGTTGACTAACAGAAATTACTTTCAGCTGTTATGTGCCAGATCATTTCCAGTGACCAGCTTTACACAAATGGGACTGGATGGAGGGGTAAAGGTTTCTGACATCAAAAGTCCTTGCAACTGTTTCATGTGTTTATGTGGAATCTCGACTGTCTGTGCTGGTAAATACTTCTGAATAACGAATATTCCTTAAAACAGCACTGCATGTACTGAACAGAAACCAAATTCAGAGAAACAGCTGACTTTTAAAATATAATTTCCTTTCTGTATGATGTTTGGGTATATATTACACTTCTACATTCGAAGGTTCAGATATGTAGTTAAAATCTGTTTCTACCAATTGAGTCCCTCAGGAATTATTATGGCTGAAGTGTATTTGAGGTATTTTAAATGTGTATTTTATGAAACACTTTTTACTAATTCATTTATTTATACCTTTAAGAAAAAACAACAAAATGTTATACTTTTGTATCATTGACTAAAAAAACTGTTCCATTAGTTTGTAATTTGACTTAGTTTGGAGTTGGAAGTAAAACTGTAAATCCCACTGTGACCTGAGTAGGCCTTTGTTTCTGCGCTGTAAAATGAGCTGCTGCTTATCGGAAGGCAGTCCCACATTGTCAAAAGATCCCTCCACAGAGTTAATTAAACCTTCAGCTATAGCTGGGAATCATGCATTAACCGTACCAGTGTGCAAGCAGGGAGCCAACCGGATGGCCAAGGCGGCTGACGGCCCAGGCAGCTGGCATCGTAACAGTACACATGTGCTGTCACAGTGACGCGGTAATAATGAAGGGCCCTTAGAACGTCACACAACCTGTCCGGATGATTTCATTTTCACACCTCAGTCTCTGATATTGAAATAAGGGCCAGTTGCATTTACACTGATTAGTACCCTTCTTTGTGAAATTACTGTTAGTTGGTCCTGGATTTGCTTTTCCAGTGAAACACAGTAGACAAAGATAACTTCTCATTGGTTTCCATGAAGAATGCTTTGCAACATGAAACATATATTAATGCTATATATAATATTAATTTATTAATTAATGCTAACGTTGCTTTTTATCGTAACTTGACAGGCCTGTACGTGTGACATTAAACCTATTGGTTAGAGCCATAAGTGTGGCAACAATGTATTTACGTAATATTAATAAATCCATCACGTCTGCACATTGCTAACTGCGTTTTCTATAGATTATTTTTTCATTATTTAATTATTTAAACGATTTTATAAATACAGCTATATACAGTCCTGACATTTAATATTTTCATAAATGTAATGTTTTCCTACACTTAAAATGGAGAGAAATTAACACTTATTCATGAAAATTAAGAGGCAAATGCACCTCCCTTCCTTCCAGTTTAATCTTGTCAATGGCAGCTCAAATTTTTCATGTTATAATACTTGAAGTGCTTTTCAGATCTTTTTCCAGAGCTTGGCCCCTCCATAACTTGGTTTAAGCTGCTACCCAACATTTGCTTTTTGCTCTGTGGTATGGGAAACACAAACCCAACATGCATGTGCTGTGAATTAAGTAAAACAATCCTCAGGAATTCCAGATTTTTGTAAATAGCTAAGGATACTTGTGTTTCATCTGTGGATTTCCAAAAGTTAATCACAAGGACATCCTGCTCCATGCACAGCTGGTCCCCAGAGCTGTAACAACTCTATTTCTTGTTATGGGGCATTCTGTGGCACGTGGGATTCTTGAAAAAATTACAAAAATGGAATAAATCCGCCAGGTTCTTGAGGGAGAGTTCACACGGCATATGGTGAAATGGTGAGATTAGGAGTTCCATCAGTGGAGGGTAGGTAGTTTTTCTCCATCCCAGACTACCTAATTTAAAACACATTATTAAATCATGCTATTTTGAACACAAGAGTTTGGTTACTGTGTAAACACCAATTTTAAGAAACTGACATATCTATGAAAAAATATTTTGACTGATCCCATTTTCATTGATACATCGGTCTGATCATGGACTGAGCAAATGGACCTCTACAGCAACACTCCTGTGTGGCCTTTGAGCCTCTGTTTTGGTCACCTCAAATGTTTGCTTCTTGGTACTCAGGGTGTGGGAGACCAGATTGTGTGGAGGCTTCTCTATTCACAACATGCTCAAAACCATGCAACTTTTACCCAGTGCGAGGAGGAGGAAGGTCTTTTAATTGGGGAGCTGTTGACAAGAGAAGTAAAGCTAGAATAGAGACATCAATGTTTCGCCATTGAGCCCAGATATTCCAGATACAGATGTCATTAATGAGGGATTTGCCCTTGAAATGGCTGTGGTGGTCAAATATTCCATGGTGAAATAAATGATTAACTAATTAACTAAATTGTTAGCTACACCCACCTAATATTGAGCTGGTCTCCCCTCTGCCTAAGGAACAGCCTGAATTCACAGGACTATGTGTTCCAAGGTGTCATGAGCATGCCACAGGAGTGCCAGCCCATGATGAATCCATTGCATCACATAATTGGCACAAATTGGATGGTTGTGGATCTCTATTCCAAACAGTTCATACCAACTTATCCCACAGATGCTTGAATGAATTGAGATCTAGTGCATTGTAGTAAGCCAATTCCACTGTCATGATCCCAGAAACATTCCTTGACATTTTAAGTATTGTGGCATGAAGCATTATATTGGTAGAAGAAGCCTTCAAAGATGGATACACTGCTGCTATGAAGAGATGTACCTGATCAGCAATGATGTTTAGACATCCCATGGCATGATGTTTTTTCCCTCGTGACAAGAGACCCAATGTGCCTTCCCTATCCATGACAAGGTACAAAAAGTTATGTGTGCTCTTGCCTCTTTTACCGCTTTGATTTCTGTTGTGATTTCTGCTGTTATTTGATAACAGTAGTCTCTCATCCTCCACATAATGGTACAGCTTCTGTCAGCCTTTGTCAACAAGTTGTTTTCCGACCACAGGACCACAACTGGCTAGTTAGTGTTTTGGTGGCTGACCATTCATGATACACCAGTGTCACTAGTGTGTGCAAAAACCCCAGCAGGGTAGCTCCTGGTGGCTGAAATGTTTGGCGCATCTGATTAAACTGAATTTCCAGTCATTTATTTGATTTAGTACTATAAGGCCAGGATAAGGCATAATGACTTTATTCATCAAAAATGATATCTTAAAGCCTTCTCTTTTTATTTTTTATTATTTTAGTTTCAACCTTGTCTTATCTGTCTGATGTGTTCATATTAGCCTTAATAACTAATGTATTCATAGGAGGACTGTATGAATGTCAATGGGGGAAGATTTATTTCCGGGACATCTGAGGTCTTACTTCCTCGCTCAGTCTCATTTAATTTAATATGATGTTGATGTTTTTACATTTTTCAATCTGTCACTGTTCAGAATCAAAGACCTAAGTACTTCTTCTGTTTTTGACACAGTGTTCCTTGAGCGCCACTGGGTTGAGACAGCTGGATAGGTTGTATTGTTACTATCCGAGATTCAGGGTCATTTATTATGGGGGAGATCTTAATCAGGTCATGCCTTTCTCATTACCAAGCAGGTCAATGGTGACATACATCTAGTTTAGTGGATACTTGGTGCCTATTACTCTCCTGCCCACAAGACAACGTTGAAGATAGAATTCTCGACTGTCTCCTACTCTATCGGAAATATTATAATCTCCTGTGTATCTTCATATGCTCCCTTTACAGAATAGCACGGCCCTTTAGGTGGAGACTAAATTCAAGCCTTTTGCTTGATGTGGGCTTTCAGGAGACTGTGAGAGCGCAGATCAATATTTATTTAGAAACATACTTGCCCTCAGCCCCCTCAGCAGGTGTGGTTTGGGAAGCATTAAAGGGCTCCAATAGTCTTCCTATAATACAGTAATCTCCATTCAAAGAGAAAGAGAGCTTTTCCAAAGAGTTGAAATGGAGAAACAGATTAATATTGCTGAGGGTACTTTAAACAGAATGTCTCCTACAAATTGGACAAATTTGACCTTGCTCAAATTTGAGTTGAACTCTATTCTGACCAAAAAGGCTGAATTTACTCAGTTCAGAGCCAGAAAAAAACACTTTGAAGAGCTGAATAAAACAGGGAATATGCTGGCCAGATACATTAAGCAGAGGGAAGAAATGAGGGCAATACCAGCAGTGAGAGTGGAGTGGGGGGGTGATATCAGACTCTCCTGGGATAAATAATGCATTCAGGGACTTCTACACAGGCCTCTACTCATCAGAATATCAGGCAGATAGATGAGAGATTGATGGATTCCTGACTCCCCTTGGTCTCCCTACTCTTTCAAGGGACCAGGTGGACTTACCGGATGCACAAATCACTCAAGTAGAAATCATAAACATTATCAGAAATCTTCCATCTGGAAAGGGCCCTGGCCCGGATGCTTTCACGTCTTTCAGTGAAGAGCTCTCTCCATTACTTCTGGATGTGTAATGTGAGGCCTTGGATAGGGACAGCTTGCCTCCCTCTCTCTCTGATTTACTTATTTCTCTTATTCTGGAAAAAGAATGATTCAGATCTATCAGCCTGATTGGATATTAAAGTGAGATTCTTTATAAAGCCCTTATAAAAGCAATTAGACTAGATAAGATGATAACTAGCTTGATCCATCCAGATCAGGTCGATTTTATCCACACTCGGAGCTATGCTGATGATAGAAGACGCGCATCTATTCTCCACACTGGAATCCTTTGGTTTTGGTGAGAAATGTATCAATCCTATAGCCTCAGTTGTAACAAATGGCATTGTGTCAAAAACTTTTGAGCTGGGCAGGGGCACAGGACAATGTTTCCCTCTAAGTCCCCTCCTATTTGTGCTAGCGCTGGAGCCTTTAGTAACAGCCATTCACACAAACTCAACATTTCCTGGGATCTAGATATATCGAAGCTAATGTTAAACACTGTTAATATTTTAGTTCATATCATATTTTTTAATTCATATATTGATGATCTAAAATTGTCAATTTGATTTCAAAATGAAACAAAACATTGTCAAAATTGTCAAAAAGACCTTCAAAGTCCCAGTTCTAACCAGGTGGCTTGTCTTGGCTAAGGGCGTGTATTAAATACCTTTACACCCTATACTTTCTCATATCTGGTCTGGAGGAAAACAGCCTCCATATTCAAATTTAACTTCCACATTCAACTCACATGTTTTTTGGAGGCACTGGATTGAAAATAGGATTACACTTAAATCCCTTGATAATTTGAAAGAGCAATTTGGTCTACCCGACAGTTTTGGATGTTTTCACAGCTCAGACTGTTGGCTCTCCCTCAGCACCTCACCCCAGTGTAGACATACTGGCACAAATACTGATTTTTGCACGTTTGTAAGTTTGGATGTTATAGAACCTCTCCCTGACCTCTGGCTGTCTTCTCTGCTGCATGGTAATTGCTCAGTTCTCGTTCTTTAGTTCCTCCTGCAGCAGTGACTGCCTGTTGCTCATTTCGCTTGCCTGGCCACAACTACTTCTCGTTGTTCGCCGCCCGGGTCCGTCACTCAGCCCGTTCTCTTTCTGAGACACCTCAATCAAATCACAGCTGGCGTGTTTTTCCTGAAAGAGAATGTCACGGGGCAGCCAATGTCCTATTGCGAGTAATTGGCGGTTTAGTAATTTAAACACTTTAACTAATGAATAAACCCCTCTATAATCAGTGAAATAAAGCTCACACATTACGTTCTCAGATACACACAGGTGAATAGAATTCACACTACACTTGTTGATGCAAAGATGCAGACATTCGCAGTTCGGTTTTTTGTCCCTTCTGACAGCTGTTCCCTTTGTTCACACTCTGTACCGGAAGTGCACCTAAGCCTTCACACTACCTAATGGGTCCAAACTGTACATGTGTGTAAAAAGATTATTTGAAGTACTTCAGTAATGGTATATAAGGGGGGTATATACCATGTTGATCCTGTATTGTTGTAAAACTTGCGTAATAAACTGATAGCCGTCGCAGCTTCCTGCCTAAGCACATTAAGTTTATAGTACATAAACTAATGCAATGGTAATTCAGACTATGTGCCTAGTTAAATTTCCCCTCATGGCCTCCTTGTTAAAGTTTAGTTCCCTAAAATGCTCCCATTTTTTTTTATTGTTTGTATGTTTCAAATATATATTTTTAGCGTGTCCCCTCCCAGGTGTCATTTTCTCACCTAGGCCTTTAAATGCATGTGTCACTTTATTTGTGTTTATTGCCAATTATGATGCCAATCTGAGGCATTTTCTTTACCTAAAAATAAAAGCGCAGTAGATCCATTACTATGTAACTAAATCCCTCTATTTGGAGCTTCTCTGATGACCTGTTGCTACCAGGAATGTAGACAAACAACCAATTTGCATTATTCAAATAAATAAGATAAGCAATGATGCATAAACTATTTACCATAGAGAAACATTTTTTTTTTAAATAGCCTACTCATTTTCAAGCAGGAACTGTATAATCTTTCATCTTTTAAAAAAAAAATAACGGATTACCTACGGAACCTGGGAGGGGACACGCTAAAAATATATAGTTGAAACATACAAACAATTTTTAAAAATGGGAGCATTTTAGTAATATGTGAAGTTTTACTTCTGTAGTGTGCATGACCCGAGACCTGTACTATTTCTGGATGGTGGATCTGCAGCAGGGGTTGTCTAGTTAAATGTTCTGGAGGTGTTCCATGTGGTGACAATGGTAAACTTTGATCCATATTAATCAATGTCCAGTGGAAAATGGTGTTCTTGTAGCCTAGAGATACATTTTAAACTCTGCTACCTATTGATTCCAATCAGGATTTGTTGCTGGCAATTTCGCTGTGTTGTTAAATCTTCCTTATTTAAATAACATTAGTTTATTTTGTGATCTATTTTTGTTTTTAAACGTTACCCAGCAAATGCTGCTTCAGCCAAGAGTGGGGCCACAGAGAACAAAAACTATGACCCATTAACGCAGCTCTTCATAGTTGACCTTATTATTTCCGTTTTATTCTATATGAGTATAAAGCCTATTTTTCAGCAGATCACTGGGCTGTCTCTGTGGTCAGGGAATTATTTTCCAGTTTATCCCAATTGGCTCTGGGTTTTCAGGTTTTTTGATTGTTCAGCACTTCGTGGCAAATTCTATTTGTAAAAATGTTCTATTACAAATAAAGCTTGACTGATATCAGCTATGAAAAAAGCAACTAAACAAAAAAGATTATTGTTTTAACAGAAAATAACACTGACGCTCAGTCATTTGATTCCACATCAGTGCCTGCAGGAAGTCTCTTTCCCTGGCATTTCTCAGCCATAATTGTATGGCTGCCTTACTATCTGCAACTCTGCGGTCTCTGTGTGTCATTGTAAAGTATAGTGATATTTAACATATTTAATAATACACCATATTGATGTTTGGGCATGTCGTAGTTTTTATATTTGTAACTTAAGGTCTATAAAATGAATAATCAAATATGTTATCTTGTCTGAAAACTAGCTCTACAGCTAAGTTTCACAATTTTACATGATGGCAAGCACACTGTAGCAGGTGGGCTCTTGGTGCATTAATTTATAGTGGGTGAAGGACCAAATGTATACAGTACAAAAAATTACAAAACCAGTAAATATACACAGAAATACATTCCTAATTTATGTGCTAAGCTATGCCCCATATTGACACATGCCTCTTCCAACAGGACATTTCCAGTGAAAAAAAGTAATGCACAATATTACACAGCCCATAATGCAGGAAAAAACACACAACACACAATATTACACAGGCCATAATGCAGGGAAAAACACGCTATTCACAATATTACACACCACATAATGCAGGGAAATACACATACTACACATAATCTGGATTATAATACATGAAAAATATTAGTTTCAATTAATTTGTGCGGTTTACCTATGTTTGAACCAACTTGCTTGTTACACCTATCGTGCTGTGCATGCTTCAGCCCAGAAACCACAGACACAATAAGTGACATGTATACACACAGCCTCGTTTTTACATTTTAACGTGATGTTTTAACTGAATAAACCTGTGGGGTGGCGTTTTCTCTCCGTTTCTGTTCCAGGCAGTCATCGGTTTTATGGCTGAAAATGCCATTAATAAAATCCTCAACAAATGCATCTACAAAGAATAATTTAACACTTCAACTGGTTTGCCAACTTTCTTCTTTTGTCATCTCACTTTTTATTAATTTAATCTGAGATCAAAAATATCTCTTCTTACCAGAATCCTGACACCAGCATCATTTAGACACATGATCGGTTTCCATGGCTGGCCAATGACCGAACATAGAAATAAAACAATGGCGTAACAAAAAAAGTTCCTGTAATTGACAAAATAATACTTTTCCTCCAGTTGTCTTCCCTTTTCTGTTATTCCCACAATATATGGGACCTCCCACTAACTATACCATTGCTTTTTGTAAAGTACAACAATTCCTATTATGTATACTTAAAAACGATGGATTGAGAGATTGCCTGTTAATAACTTTTATTTAGAAAGGAACTGCACAAGTGACCTACATCTTCATCGGAATGACATTAGCTTACATCCACCTGTATGAAAGGAACAGTATTCTGAGGAGGTAAAATAAGAATAACAATCAGAAGTCTAGAGAACTGTAATATAAACAGATTCATTCTCATTTCTGTATATTTATTAAATATTTACTATATATTTATAAAGCAATAGAGAAAGACTAGCACCAAACATAAGCTACCCAAGCAGACTACTTTGTGTTTTGTCGTAGCATGTAAAAAAGGATTACAATTGGTTGAAATGTTGCAGCTACTTCAACAAAGGGTCCCCCAAATTTCAAAAGTGTCTTAACTTTACAATGTCATTGTCAGTAAAAAATATACATCCCTTTGGTTAATTTGAACCAAATTTTCACGATACGTGATTGGCCGGTGAGGCATAGCTGAAAACCTGCACAACATTAAATAAGTCTGATTTCTGTGTCTGGATAACAGATACCAGTGTCTGGTATCATTAATATCAATGATCTTCTTAAATGATGGCTAATTATAAATGCTTATGATTGTAATGAATTACCAATAAATTAATTTTTATTTATTTATATAGAGCAAACCATTTTTTTATTTATTTATGTTTTTCCAATATGGGAATGCTAGCGAGTAAAAGAAAAACAGTAAAGTAAATAAAAGTAAATAACATGAATTTGGATCCATGGGCCTTCAAGCAGACCATTTCAGCAGCCCCTAGTCTTACACGTTAAAGTGACACTCCCACAGCACTAAGCAGACAAAATTATTTTCCTGGCTGAAATTTGCCCAGACCTGCGATATTAAATAATGATGATGATAATAAATACATGAATCTACTTGAATCAACAGAAGACTGGGAAACTGAAAACTCCAGAGATCTACCAAACTCTCACCTGCCTTCAGCTAATATCTCTGCACATACCTACAATGGGTGATCCACACTGAGTACTTCAAGTACTGGACTGATCCACAATGCAAGAACTACGTAATCCTGTTTATAAAGTCCTTCACTGATACGCAATGCGGGTACTATATCAATCAATCAGTCAATCAATTTATTTTTATGAAGCGCTTTTCACATGTTTCCATGTCACAAAGATGCTTTACATACAAAAATAAAATATGTCCCAGGCCTGACCCCCCAATAGCATGCCAGTGGCAACAGTGGCAAGGAAAAACTCCCTTGGCAGGAAGAAACATTAATGGGGGAGCCCATCCTCCGCTGGCCGGCACTAGGAGCTGAATTAAACAATCTAATGTCCATACTGTTTGATGCTCTCCAGTCGAGGACTTCCAAAATATTGTAATATACGGAGGGGAGTGTTGGGGGCCCAGATGGCTGGAGTCCAGTCTAAAGGTCCACTGGTTAACGTGGTGAAAGTGATGCAGTCCTACAGGATGACTCACGTGATTGCTTGAAAGAGAGAGATAGTGAGAGAAAGATAGTGTTAGTAGTTAATAGTTACCCATGGAAGCAGGATGATCAAGTAATTTGAAAATTTTAAAAATGAAACTTTGTGAATGGTCACAACTACATATATCTACGGCAGCATACAAAGAGGGTGATTGTCGGAAACAACACATGGC